>PVJH01000301.1:45000-267500 GCA_004026705.1 Nesogale talazaci | reverse complement strand
TTCTATTTCTTGGAACTTTATTTAAATACAGGCGTATCATAAATGCTGATTGAAAAAATAACTAGGAATCTGATCTGATATAATATGATGCAAATTAAGTTTAAACAGTTTGAACTTTATTTGATATTTCTGAATACATTGCCATATTTTGAATTTTTTATAAGAAATGAAAGTGCCAGGCTAAAATTAACTGACAACCAGTATCTAATTTCTTCTCTAAACCTCATCTCTCCTCTTTCACCACTGATAAAAGATGTTTATTCTATATGTTTATATGATGTGGTTTCAAATAATTTTTGCAAAGTGGAATTAAAAGAGAATCACATTTTCCCAACAACTTTATTCATCCTCTTGTATAGGAACTACACAAAATCTAACCAGATTTGTTTATAACTATTAGTCATATAAAATTTATTTGTTAAATGACATCAGGGGAGAAAATAGTCTTCCCAATTAATGGAGACTTGATAGCAAATTAAATATGTCAATACTCGTACTGTAGAGTAAGTAATCATTTTAAGTGTACTACCATTTTTAAACTCCATAAATTGCTGGGGGGAAAACATAAATGGTCTTATTTAAGAATCAATGAACTATATATTCTAAAAATAAATCAATTCAAATTTTAAAATATATTCCCTGCACACAAACTTTCCTGAGATGTATCAATAAAATATTCCTTGGGGAAACAATATTGACTTGGTTTTGGTGTGCTTGCTTGCTTGAGAGAAGATAAACATGATACTACTCAAAGTCTTTGGTTTTTTTATCATTTAACATTGTCCTTTGAATGAATAGGCTATGTCTTTGAAAAAGGTCCCAGGAATTTCAAAAGAAAGGCAAGAGGAGGCTGAGCCCTGGTGGTGTAGTGGTTATGCGCGGGACTGCGGCCTACTGGGATGGAGGTTCAATTCCAGCTCCACGGAGCAAAGGCTGGGCCTCCTACTCCCACTACCAGAGGGCAGGGATGCCCAAAACAAACAAAAAAAAATGAAAAGAAAAGAAAGGCAAGAGGGTGATGACCTATGGTGACACTAGTGATAAGGAGTCACAGGGGGCAGAAATTTCCCTCTTTGTTTTTTGACCAAAGGCATAATTTATAACTTGTTTTTCCCATTCTGAAATGTTAGTGAAGGGCCTACTTAAACAATGTACTAACTTTCACTTCATCTTTCGGCTTTTAATTTTCATCCTTGCTATATGGTTGATCTATGGCTTGACAGTTTTGATAGACAAATACTATGTTGAGCTCATAGGCTAGTTCTTTTAAAACGAATGAATGATTATGAAAATCTTATCATTGTACTTGATCAAAATGCTTAAATCATAAGCTATGTCCTTTGCTCTCGCAAGTGTTCCATGATTTTCAGTTACCACAATAATTCCTATGCTCTTGAGGGCTGTTGCAATTGGAGTAAATATTTCCAGTTCCACATTCCCACTGAGTTCATTCTGACTCTTATTGGTCCTATAAAACAAAGTAGAATTACCACTGAGAGTTTCAGAGACTATAAATCTTCATAAGAAGAGTCAGCCTCATCTTTTTCCAGCAGAGAATTTGGTAGGTGCAGACTAAGTGTCTTAACCCGCAATGTCACAAAGCTCCTATCTCTTTTCCCAGAAGTAGCAGTTCCCTGTGGACTGTCCAGTATTTAACTGGCTACAAAAGGTTCCTGCACAATTATGAGTCACGTTAAGAACATGAGTCACGTTAAGTCAGGTTAGAGATTTGGAGCCTGAGTAAAGACATTCCAATATTTGTGGTGAAAAAAATGATTTTGCTCATGTACAGAAATACTACATCACACATGTATTAGCATGATCTGATCTAGAACATGAGTGTATGTAGGCACAATCTTGAATCACACATACTAGTTGATCATGCACTGAAAAGGGAGACCTACAAAGACTCTCACCGAGGGAATGGAGCATAGCTGTTTAAAACCCACTCAATTGCCATGAGTCCCTCCCTACTCAGAGCAGCCATATCTGTCAAAGTAAAACTTCTGTGAATTTCTCAGAAGGAAACTCTTGAAAAGAGTAGAAAGCCTTGTCTGCCTGTCTCTCTTGAGGGGATGGTGGTTTCAGAATGCTGACCTTGTGATTGGCAGCCACAAGCGTGACTATGATGCCACTAGTACAGCATGCTAAAGGGCGGACTCTAAAGTCAAGAATCTGGATTTTGAGTGCTTGGATTAACCATTATCAGTTATATAAGTTCATGCAAAATTTTCCCTGAGCCCTCCATTCTTCTTCCAGCCTCACACCATCTCGTGTTCATCTTGATAGGCAGAAGATGCTTTTAGCAATCTCATAGAGTTATCCTGAGTGATAAATATGTTGATATATGATGTGGTTGTAAAACATGTCTAAGATACAAGAATAAGTCACCAAGTATAGCTGCAAAAAATGATATAAGCCTTTATTAAGCAAAAATATCAATAACTGAAGCTATTGTTTCTCAACAGATCTTCAATTGAACTGTATATACTTATGCATATAGATTTCCATCTCTCTAACCCTTCCCTGCATAATTTTGCATTCTTCTATTTACACCACAGTTAAAGAGTAATTATTTGCATCCTTGAGGTATGTCCTTTTAAATGTCATTTGAGTTTTGGAAACACCAAGACGTCTGAAGAGATAAAACTGTAAGTTGGATGACATACAGTTTCCTAAAATGAAAGCCTCCTGGGTACAGTCCTTGCAACCCCCAATAAATGCACATGTGCATTGTCAGGACGTAAAATAACTCCTTGGTGCAATTTGCTGAAATTTCTCTCACCATTATATTTTTCAAGTAAAAAAAACAAAAATATTCAATTTGGCACATTTGATCTACATGCTTTGAGAAAATCTGTCAAGATTAACCTTTCGGAATCCTCCTAAGTCCTCCCCCTCCCACCCCACAAAAGTCACCGTAACCTCCAGGTGTACCTGTCTGCCTTAAACTTTAACTGTCCCAGCGGATAACTTGAGCAGGCATCTTTGAAGGCACAGGAAGGAGACATAGAACTTGAAGGACCTTGTTGGCAGCCAACCCCTTGTCACAGAGACACGTTTAAAGATAGTTTGCATGAGATAAAGTTTATGTTTAAATTGAGTCCCTGAAAGCAGTATTTTTATCTAACCCTTGTAGTGTACATGTATGATTCATTATTATTAACTATATGCATGGCCTATCAGAAAGAAAACAGAATCACAAGGAAGATCTTTTAAAATAACAGCTATTACAAGACACATGGGGCTACAAATAGAAGAGTGTAAGCTAAGAAGTGTTACTGCAAAATCTTAAACTTTGATTAAGCAAAAATTCAAAATGTGAATTTTGATATTTTTGATCAAATCCCAAATAGATGGATTCCCGTATTTCAAAGGGACACTTATTTGGTATGGTTTTAGGGATACAGCATAAACCTCTCAAATTTGCCACTATATCTATGTGAAATTTAGTAAGACACACTTTCTAAAACCTTGTTTCCTTATCTATAAGATGAGGTCTTAGTAGAAGTGATTAGAAAACAATTTTTTTTCTACTCAGTAATACTCTGTGATCATACTGTAATACTATATTCATTGTTACCAGAAGCTCATGCAGGTCATTAAACCCTAATATTTAAATGCTTCTGTGTTAGCCCTGGTAGACTAGAGGAACAAATTTCATAGACACGCATATAAATATAAGGAAAGGGTTTATATACAAGAGGAACAGGACATTGAGAAAACATCCCAGTCCAGTCCAGCTCAAAGTCACAAGTCCGATATTAACCCATATGCCCGAAATCAGTGCATAAAGTCTCCTTCTGACTCACGAAATCACAGGACAGTGGATACAGAGTCCCAGCACCAACAGAGGTCTCCCCATGTCTCCTCGCTTCCAGGACTCAGGGTCCATCAATAGCATCCCGTGGTGGCAGAAGCAACTCATCGCTGGCAGAGGCCTCCATGTGGCTGCCCCAGCCTCAGAGGTCCGGCTCCATCAGGGCAAAGCCGTGTGGTCACTCCACCAGCTACTCCAGCCTCCCAGATGCCGCCATTCTGTGTTGCCTGTGATTAATCATCTCTGAAACTAACTCCCAACAACTGGGGAAGATAGCTTCTCATCTTTATGAGGGAAACATCACAAGATTTCCCAGAAGTCTCAGGAGAAAGCCATGCCCACAGAGAAGCCTCATTGGCTACTCAATGGCTATCTCCAGATTAACAGGCTAGACTCCACCCCTACATTTCAATCATAAAATTAACCTAAGCACATGACTGCCACAGCTTCAAACTAAAAAAAAAATCTAGAAATCCTTAGAATATACTTTTCATTCTTCAGATATGAAAGGGCAGGAGAACAAGATGGAAAAATGGTCACATGGAGAAATTATTTTGATATAGAAATGGGGCTCAAAAGGAAAACTGCATCTGCTTCATATCAGCACCATTGATTTACCTTATCGGCATTTGTGTACTTTCTTAGATGTGCAGCAATGTCTTGGTCAACTCCTCAAAGACAGAAAAAAAAACAACCCAACAATGCAGAGAAGAAAAGTAAGCATTATCTTCTATATAACCCACAGCACCCTGAGAATTATAATAGTTTTTCTTTAACAAGATCATGAAATTAAACACAGTAAAAAAGGAGTGGGCTATCCTTTTCAGAATCAAACTCAGTCATGCACTGCAGAAGTACTCGCCGAGAAAAATATTCTCTGTTTTCAGTGAAGAAAAGCCAAGTATCTTTGTGTCAAGTGAGCCAAATTGTTAAGATTGATCTCTCAGCTTCCGAAATCATTAACCTTTTCTCCATCCTTTGTTTTTTTTTTTTTTGCTGTTTATGTTATTGAAAATAAACATTGCATAATATGCACCAATACAAGCATTTCAACAATGCAAGCAATTTAGTAACCTTAATTATATTCTTTGAGTTATGCCACCACTTTTTTTTGCTTTTTTATAAATCATTTCATTGGGATTTCTACACATATCCTATTATTTCATAGTTCAATCACATCAAGCCGTGTGGTACAATTGCTATCACAATCAGTTTCCAAACATGCTTTTCCATCCTGAACTCCTAGACATCAGATCATGTTTCTCCGATCATCACAGGGCCCGTCCAGAAACCCTTGGTTTGCTGTCTTGCTGTCCCGGGAGGTTCATCCATCCTGGGTTTCATGTACTGAAAAGCAAGAACACATAGAACAATAATTCAAGAATGTGACCCCCCAGTGACACAGCACAACACTGAGACAAACCCTGATATGTACAAACAAAAAAAAAACCAGAAAATGTTGAAAACCAGATGAGATTTCTCTTTTTGCTCTTTTGTATACAGCTCTTCGAGGCTCTCATTTTCGTTGTGATTCTCTAAGTTATTCCACCCTCGTTAGAAACTCACTTCCCCCTAAAGGGTTAGCTCATATTTTTGTTTTCTATTGTCACTTTGATCTCTTATAGTCGACTCTAAACTATTTTTTACTAGGTAGAAGATCTCAAAGGGTATTTCCAGTTTATGATTTAAAGATTACCTCAGGATAGAAGTCTTGATGGTCATCCAGCCTCTGGGATCCAGAAAGTCTGGAGTCCATGATCATTTGAAATTCTATTCTAGATTTCATGATTTTGATCAGGTTTTTTCTAAGAAAAGTTTTTAATCAACATGTTCAGTAATAGAAATTAGCTACCACTCAATTCTTCTGGTCTCATGGTAGAGGACAAGATGACAATGTGTCACACACTCCATTTCCCCATCCTGGTCCTGACTCGCTTTCTTCCTGTTGTTCTAGGCAAATAGGCACCAATTGTTGCACCTTGCGTGGCCTCTTTTAGCCATGTACAGGCCCAGTCAGTATGCAAACAAGTAGGAAAAAAAGTAGAATGTCCAATAAAGCAGAATGTTCCCTGAAATCATGCCATGCACCTGCCAAGCCAAGGATTCCCATAGAATGAGGTATTTCCTTATACATAAGCAGCCATAACAGCTTCTGACCTACTAGTTTATAGAGCATGTGGTAAATATATCCCACAACTTTGCCAATACAACCTTTTGCAAGTGTACAATTAATTGACTACAAATACAAATGTTAAATGTGCTCCTCTGAAATCAATGTGATTTTTCTATCACAGTTCATTGTCCTTTCCTAGACTGAACCTAGACACGATGCATGCACTTAGGGTTCTTTGTATTTGTCTTTTCTTGTAAGTGAAATGATGCAATATTGATCCTTTTGTGATTAAGTTATTTCACAGCACAATGTCTTCAAGATCCTTCCAAATTGTCATATTTATCAAAATTCTGTGCCTCCAACTAAGTAGTAATCCACTGTATATTTATACCATATTTTGTTTATCCAGTTATCTGCTGATGGATATTAGATCTGCTTCCACCTCTCAGCTTCTGGGTATCATGCTGCAGTGAACATTGATATACAAGTATCAGTGTGTGTCTGATTTCTAATTTGCAAATACATACTAAGGACTAAAATTGCTGACCATACGGTAGTTCTATTTTTAGTTTTGAGGCAACCAACATACTGTTGGCCACTAGGACTCCGAGGATTATAGGTAAACCACAGTATTAATAATTGCTTTTCAAATCCAACACGTTTCCTTGATAAGAATTTTAGAGAAGGTTGGAACAGAAGGGGATTCCTCAACCTGATTAACGGATTTCAACCTGATTAGCAGTTGAAAAAAAACAACTGCCAAAATTATATTTAATGGGGAAATACTAAGAATGTTCTCCTTTAGATTAGGCCCATAATAAAAGGATACTCTTGCTACTTCTATGGAATATTGTACCTGGAGCAATAGACAAGAAAAAATAAATCAAAGGTATCCATATTGGAAAATAAATAAAATTATCACTATTAATAAAAAATATGATCTTATATGTATGATTCTCAGTCAGATAACAATTATATATTTAATAGAGGGATTTAGAAAAGTTGGATGATACAAGGGCAACAAATAAAGCTCAGTTTATATATACTGGCAATAAAATTCTGAAAGGGAAATTAAAGAAACAATTCCATTTACAGTAGCATCTTAGGGAATATACCTAGGTATAAAACTAACCAGGATCTGGAGTACTTTTGCAGTGAAAATCATAAAGCACCCTAAAAGGGATTGAAGAAGATTTATGGAACATGTTCCATGTTCATGAATTGGAGGAATAAACATATTGAAGATGTCAATACTTCCCAAACTTATCTACATTCAACACAATTCTGACAAAATGTCAAGCCAATCTTATTCAGATAAGTGGAAAAAGCAATCATACACCTTATATTAAATGGAAAGAGATCCACATTGCTTGCACAATATTGAAAGGCAAGAATAATGGAGAAACTTACTGACTTAAAACACAATACACAGTTACACTAATAAAAAAAGAAAAGTCTGATAAGTAGTATGCAATAGACATATGTATCAAAAGAATATAAGTGAGAGTCCAGAAATAAATCCACACATCTATGGTTAATTGTTTCTTGAAAAGTGTGCTAAGTTCATCCAATGGAGGAAGAAAAGTTTCTTCATAAATGGTGTTGGGAGAACAGAATTTCCTCTCTTGCATTTAAATTATAAATATGGCCAACATAGACAAAGAAGGGCATGTGCATGTCTAATGATAGCCAAATATATCTGTGGTACCCTTCATGATCCAGAAACACAAACAGTAAGATATCCACACTTTATAGAAAGTGAGGCATAGCCCTTCACAATAGAATAGAGAGGCTGATTATGTGTAGGCATGTCAATCTGGGTTTGAATTTAGCTCTGTCATTTTCTGCTTTTTCTTTTTTTTTTTTTTTGTGGGCATCACTGCCTCTGGTGGTTGTGGGCGCTATCCAGTGCTGCTCCTGAAAGCCGCCGCTGGATTTAAACCGCCAAACCTGCGGGCTATAGTTCCACAATCAACCACTTACACCACCAGGGCTCAGCCTGATTTTCCACTTACATAAAACAACCATTCTTTCCCAAAAAGACACACTCACCAGAAAATTAGGGGAAAGGATAAGGTTTTTTTTTATAAATACTGTATAACCAAATACTTGAAAAAAACTTACAGTAATCATAATGAAGATAACATAATAGCAACAACATTAAGCATTTGAAACTATAAGCATTCGATTTGGAATATGCAAGTATGTGTATGCCAATCTTGCAATTAATTGGAAAAAGCAGTTGAGCAATTTTTTTTTTTTGCATTTAACTGGTCACTTTAAAACCTACATTCTCTTAATATTACCTTACTCTGTAGAAATGGGTCTGGGATCAGGGTGTGTTTCTTGCTATACGCAATATGATAAAATTTAACAGAGATAAATGTAAAATGCTCCACAGGGAGATTTTTAAAAGTCAATAGCAGATATCTTTGACTTTAAGTTAAGAGAAGGCCTGATTACAACTTTTCTTAATCTTTCTGCATCCAGATTCATCTGATACCATCCACTTCTGCCAAGTCCCCATCCCCAAGTTCACCTACAATGAGATCAGAGTTGCATTTGAGGTGCACCAATGGGGAAATCATTCCACATCCTTCCTGGCCTCCAAGATCATCCTCTGGAGTCTGCCTTCAGAGAGGTTGATGATGCTGTGATTGGAAAGAGGCAAAGAATACCCTGAACTGACAGGTCCAGGTTGAAATGTGTTCTCTGCCTCAGCCCTGATGATCGAAGTCCTCAAGGAACCATCCTGAGACAGAAAGCCAAAAAAAAAAATTCAGGAGAAATAATACTTCTGAGAAGATTTTCAACATGGTCTGATAGCTGTGGCACAGATATTGAACCAGAGAATACTCTGGAACAAATATAGAAATCTTATAACAGTTCAGTGTGTGAGTTATAATTTTGAAGACAGCCCTCCTTATGATATTAGGTGCTTACATCATTTATCTGATCCATAAAGAACTATATAGGATTTCTGAGTCTATGACTCTGGGAGCAGGTAGCATCATCTTACCCCAGTGGAGCAGTTAATAAGTCTGAATCCCCAGCCTTGTGGTTAGCGGTCCCATGTTCATCTGACAGCACTTATTCATGATATTATCAATAACATTAACGCTCAGATCCTGGAAAGCCCAGCTGGCTAAAAACGACCACCCCAAATAACAAGGAATCATTTTTAGGAGGTGTTAATTGCAGGGGAGAGCAGAGCTTTTTCTTCAGATGTAAACTACATGAGAAAAGCAGAACAACAAACCAAGTATATCTTGAGGGAGGTATGCTGTACAGGTAAAAAAGATAGCATTCAGTCATTTGAGGAGTGATTAAAAACTTAAACAAACAAAAAAAACTTAGAAAAGAAAAAAATAAAATCAATAAATGCGGAGCGGTTAGCTTTAATCTCCAGAGAATGAAAAGCCAGTCATATACAAAAATGCTAAGCCTACAAATTTCCAATAGAGGAAAATAAGAGGGATATTTTAGATCAATATAAATTTGTTACAGTACAGACTAATTGCTATAATAAACCCCAAGAGTCATTTGTACTAAATTGAATTGTCAATGACAGATAGGCAATTTAGGACAGGTAGAAAACTCTGTTCTACAATGCATTCTAGGTACCCAAATTGGGTAATCAATTCAGCCATCTTTAACACATAACTCCATCTCTAAGTCCAAAGTTGTCACAATCCCGAATATTCAGTGTAAATAGCTCTTTCTTCAAAGAGATTACAGGAAAGTTTTATGTATTGTTTCAGCTCTCATCCCATTGGCCCAAATATAATTTCAAAATTGCCTCGAAAATAAAAAAATTGGAAAATGCAGCCCAAAGTTAAGTGTATTAGGATGAGTATAAGAATTATCAGTTAACAAAAGGAAGAAGGGAAGAGTATATCTTAGAAAGAAATTAGAAGTTTCTGCCATAAGAAAAAGAAAAGTACATGAACATTAAATTTATCCAGAGCTATAACTGGATAAAACCAATTGCACTTTCTTTGTGAATATTGAAGAAGAGTCAGTCATGGACATAATAGAAAGGATTCCTGAATATAACAGTAGGTGAGTGTGGCAGTCATATGCTTATGTTAATTTTATGATTGAAATGTACGGGTGGAGTCTAGCCTGTTAATCTGGAGATAGCCATTGAGTAGCCAATGAGGACTCTATGTGGGCATGGCTTTCTCCTGAGACTCCTGGGAAATCTCGTGATATTTCCCTAGTAAAGATGAGAAGCTATCTTTCCCAGTGGTTGGGAGTTAGTTTTGAGAGACAATGAATCACGGACAAAATAAGATGGCAGCCTACAAGAAACTGGAGGAGCCAGCAAAGTGACCACATGGCTTTGCCCTGATGGAGCCAGACCTCTGAACCTGGGGAGGCCACATGGAGACCTCTGCCAGCGATGAGTTGCTTCCTGCTGTTGATGAACTCTGAACCCTGGAAGCAAGAAGCCATGTGGAGACCCTTGCCAGTGCCAGAATTCTGCACCCACTGACCTGTGACTTCCTGAGTCGGAAAGAGACATCATAGACTGATTTCAGGCATATGGGTTAATATCGGGCTTAAGACTTTGAATTGGACTGGGCTCAATATCCTGTTCCTCTTGTATATAAACCCTTTCTTTATATCTATAGGCATGTCTATAAAATTTGCTCCTCTAGTCTAGCCGGACTAACACAGTGAGACTATCTGCCAAAATTAGTTCCTCCTAACCCTGACATTCTAATACTTAACAATCATCCTTTATTCTCCTCTCCATAACCACTTAAAACTGAGTAAGCATGTTTCAAGATGGTTAGTATTCACCTGCTGGCAATTGAACCCACCCAGCAGTTACAAAATTAAGACCATGCAGTTGCAGAATCTGTCTCTGTAAAAATTGCAACCCAGGAATCTCTATAGAGAAGTTCTGTGAAAGAGTTGGGTCACCATCAGTCAATTGACTAAACAGCAAAAGGCCTTATTTTGGGCTTACTCTACAACAAATTTCCTTCCTTGTTTATAATAGATATAGCTACTACTTCAGTCAATGCTAAAGTTTTCTGAGTAATTATAATAGTAAGAGGTCCATTATAAATTCTAAACTTTTCTTCAAATTAGACAATTCAATTTTCATTAGAAATAGATCATGGGGGGGGGCGCGAATTATATCTCTTAATTCAGACTGATTTTTTTTCTGGCCTGAAGTTAATTCCTTAAGATAAAAATATGATTTAAGTCAGTGAAGCAAATTCAAAGGGCCAAGAAGATATAGTAAAATATAGTCAAAGACCTTCAACTGATAACTTCTTTCCACATATTGCTTTATTTGGATCATGCAATATCATTGTTTAAGGCAAGTTTTGAAAGTAAAATGTATATCAAGATTACAGACAAAAAGAGGCTGAGAATCAAAAGCTGGAGAAAATCATACCAAGCAAACAGCAATTCAAAAAAAAGCAAGAGTTACAATCCTAAACTCAGATAAAATTGACCTCAAGGTGCAAGTCATAAAAAGAGATGAAAGGGATATTATAAAAAGCTCAAGGGAACTGTAATCAAACAACCACTGAGCATGTTAAACATGTATTCCTCAAATGAGAGGCCTGCTGAATATGTCTAACAAATTCTCAAAAAGATGAAAAAAGAAATCACAGACTCAATTATAGTAGGTGAATTCAATACACTGCTCTCTGAGAAAGATAGATCACAGGAAAGTAACTCAACAAGGAGGCTACAGAGCTAAATAGTACAATTAGAGAATTTGACCTGAGAGATATTTAGAGTTCTCCATGCAAATACAAAGAATAAAAATCACATTCTTATCAAGCCCACATGGCACATATTTGAAGATAGACCACATGATGCTGAGGCATAACTCAAATCTGAATATATTTAAGCAAATTGATATCATACAGCCCTCCGAACACTGCGTCATAAGGCAGGAAATCCACAAAAAGAAGATGAGGGAAATAAAGAAAAGCAAATAGAGGATGAATAACTCTCTTGCAAAAAGAGTGTGTCCTGGTCAAGTTCAAAGACGAAATTAGGACATTTCTAAAAACCTATGAGAATGAGAACACGATGTATCAAAACTTATGGGATACTGTAAAAGCAGCTGTCAGAGGAAGTTTCATAGCAATACATGCACAATGAAAAATGTGGAGAAACTCATGATTGATATGCTGGAACAAAATTTACAGCAGCTAGAGCAGAGTCAACAGGACAATCCTACTAATAGCAAAAGAAAAGAAATACTAAAAATCAAAGCTGAGATTCATGTGATGGAAAATAAGAAAACCATGGAAAACTAATGCTGCTAATAATTGGTTCTTTTAAAGCCTAAGCAGAATCAACAGAACACTGGAAAACCTAGCCGGGATGCGCGATGAAAGAGGGTCCATTATTAGGGGCTGAAACCCGTTGGTATAGTGATTGTGTGCGGAACTGCCACCCATTGGGTTGGCAGTTCAAATCCAGCAGCAGCTCTCAGGAGCAAGGCTGGGCCTCCTACTCCCACCAGAGGGCAGTGATGCCCCAAACAAAAAACAAAAAAAAGAGGGTCCACTACAACAGACCATAATGAAACCAAAGGGATAATTACACAATACTATTAATGACTGTACTCCAATGAATTTGACAACTTGGAAGACATGGAAAAATTCTAGGAAAAACAAACCCTCCCTAGACTGTCCCTGATGGATGTCAAGATTCTCCACAGACCCATAACAATAGAAGAAATAGGCAAGGTTATTAAGGGATTGCCAATAAAAAAAGTCCCCTGGACCAGATGGTTTCACAGGAGAATTAGATCAAGCATTCAGAGAAGAACTAAGCCCGGTCCTTTACAGGGAAGAAGGGATGGTTCAGCATGAAAGATTATTAGTCGCATTAGTCACAAAGACAAAAAAGATTATAAGAACCACATAATGATATTGATAGATACAAAACAATACAATTGATAGATAGAAAGAGCATTTGACAATATCCAACACCAACTCCTGTTTAAGACATTCAAGACAATAGGAATGGATGAAAAGTTGCTCAATCTAGTACAAGCTACATATGAAAAACCAACAACCAATGTGGTACTCAATGGAGAAAAAAATGAAAACAATTTCACTGAAAAAGGGGAACAGGCAAAGATGCTCCTTGTCCAATTCTTATTTAATATCATGCTGGAGGTCTTAGCAAAGTGTATAAGCAAAGGAAAGACATCAAAGGTATTTGCCTGGGGAAAGAAGAGGTGAAACTATCATTATTCATAGATGATGTGATTTTATATATGGAAAAATCCCAAAAGCTCCACACGAGTCATACTGAAAGCAATATAGGAATATGGCAGAGTGGCAGGATACAAGATCAATAAACAGCATGCAGTCTATCAAATTTGTATACATATCAGACAAGCTCACAGAAGAGTAGATCAAAAAGGTGATACCTTTCATAATAGCCAAGCATAAATTGAAATCTCTAGGGATCTGACTAAAAATACAAAAAAATTACCTTAGGAAAACTATAGAACACTGTTATAAGAAACCAAGGTTGACATCAACAAATGAAAGAATATCCCATGCTCATGGATTAGAAGAGTTAATATAGTAAAGATGTCAGTTCTACCCAAAGCATAATAAATGGTTAATGCAATCCTGAAATCACCACCATCGTCTTTCTTTGAAGAATTGAAAAAATGGATTACCAACTTCATATCAAGAGGGAAGAAGCCTAGAATTAGCATAGAATTCCTCAAAAAGAAGCACGAGTGTGAGGGTTTGTTTTACTTGACTTTAAGACATATTTTACAGTCACAGTGGTCAAAACCACACAGTATGATTTAATGACAGGTACTCAGACCAATGGGAAAGAACTGAAAACCCAGAAACAAAAACATCAGCATTCAGATAACTGATCTTTGATAAGGGACAAAAATATATTAATTGGGAAGCAGATATCCTCTTCCACAAGTGGTGCTAGATAAAAATATCTATCTGCAGAAAAATGAAACAAGAACTTTATTTTACTCCATGCATAAGAATAAACTCAAGGTGGATCACAGACCTAGAAATAAACCCCCAAATTATTAGGACCATCAATGAGAGAACTAGGACAAACCTGGGAACTTTGGTGTAAGGGATACATAGGCTATCAGAAATAGGGATGGATAAAATGCAGATGAGGCACAAATTAACAAGTGGGATATATTGAAGATAAAACACCTGAGTACATCGATAGAATTCATCAAGAGAATAATAAGTGCCCACAGACTGGGAAAACAGCTTTAGCAATGACACATCAGACAAAGACCTTAATACTAAAATCAACAATACTATGCTAGCTTGCAAAAAGAAAAAAATCAACTGTCCAGCGAGGAGGTGAGCAAAGGACCTTAATAGAAGTTTTACAGGGCAGAAATCCAAATGGCCAATAAACATATAAGAAAATGTATCCAATCATTAGCCATAAGAGAAATGCAAATTAAAACACCTATGAGATACCACCTAATACCCTCAAAGATAGCCCAATTAAAAAAATCAGAAAGCAGCAAGTATTGATGTGGCTGTGGTAAGATAGGAACTCTCATCCACTGCTGTGGACTTGTAGGCATGTACAGCCACTCTAGAAATCAATTTGGCAATATCTAAAACAGGTGGAAATTGAGCTACCATATGATCCGTCAATCCCCCTACTGGGCACATACCCAGAAGAGGTAAGAAGCAAATCTCAGGCAGGCAGACATCTGTGCTCCAATGTTCATTGCAGCACAATGCACAATTGTAAGGATTTGGAAACAACCCAACTTTACACCAAGGGACAAATGGATTAAAAACTATGGTACATACATACAATGGAGTACTAGGCATTGCTGAAAAGTAGTAATGAACACATGAAACACATCTCCGTATGGGAAGAACTGGAGGAAATGATGCTAAGCAAAAGGACAGTACAACATGAGTCCAATGAGATAAGCTTAAAAAAGCAAAAAGGTGTATAAAGAAAAGCTACTGTATATTTACATTCCTGGGGTGAGGTCTGGGTACTATGGCAGGGACCAGACCAAATCCAAGGATACAGATGGTAGTCAAGTAAAAAGGAGAGAAAAAAAAGACTTGGGGTGGGGGGAAACAGGACAATAATCCACTCAAGGGAAGGGTATTATTTATATCTCCATAGACAAAGAGTTTCCAGACTTCAACCTGGTGCTGCAAGACATGACTGCAACACACTGGCATGAATCAGGAAACCAACAGAGAGGTATGAGGGGCCAGCCCCAATCCGAACTACATGGACACCCCCCTTCACCCCACAGAATTCACTTAGAAGGTAGCACCGAAGCTACAGCTCAGTGAAAGGGACATGTCTGATAAGAGGGCACAGGAGCCAATGAAGTGGGAGGAAGAGAGAACAGAGCACATCCTGGACCACCAAGCCTTGAGGACAACATTCCTGCTCAGGGCAGCCAATGCACAGAGAGGACCAGAGGGCCGACCCCACTATAAGACATGAAGTCCCTTAGTGTCCCATAGAGCTTTGGGGACAACACTGGAGACACAGTGTGGGCATTTTGCCCAGTCAAACCACACCACACCAAACCGAAACACTAAGGATGTGCAATGGAATAGCAAGAGGAACAGAGCAACAGTGTCCACAGGGAATACCAAAAGTAGGCTCTAGGCTCAAGATGTAGCACTCCATCAGACTCACCAAGAAAATACTCCTGTCAACAAACAGACTTTTCATTATAGTCCCATTGGCTTTTATTGTTGTTTTCTTTTCTTGTTGTTGTTTTTTTTGCTCTGTCTTATTTTTGTGTTAATATCATCTCTGACATCTGTCATGATAAAACAAGCAGAATAAACAAACTGGAGAAGAAAACAACAGGATGAACTATTCCAGGGCGTCTTGGGAGGGGGGAGGCAGGGGAAAAGAGGTGGATGTCACCAATTCCAGGGACAAGAGAACACGTCATCTAAAATCAATGACAAGGAGGGTGTAGGACGCTTGATCAGGATCAAAGTAGCCAAGAGGAATTACTGAATCTCAAATGAAGGCTGAACATGATAGTGGGACAATAGAAAAGTAAAAGGAAATAGAGGAAAGAAGTAGGAGGCAAAGGGCCCTTATGGAGTCAAATATAATCATGTACATATTTAAATATATTTATACATGATGATGGGGGAATAGATCTATGTAAAAATACAACTTTAGTACTAAGGTAGCAGATGGACATTGGACCTCTACTCAAGTACTCCCTCAACACAAGAATGCTGTGTTCTATTAACCTGACATTCCTTGATGCTCACCTTCCTGACATGATTGCTGAAGACAAAGCGGGTACATAAGCAAATGTGGTGAAGAAAGCTGAAAATGCCAGGCTATCAAAAGATATAGTGTCTGGGGTCTTAAAACTTTGAGGCTAAACAAGTGGCCATCTAGCTGAAAAGCAACAAATCACACCAACCTGTGTGGCCTTGAGGTATTGATACAATCAGCTATCAGGCATCGAAAATGCAGAACAGAACAAATCATAAGGAAGTGGATGATGGGGAGCGCAGAGTACAGACCCAAAGCCCATCTGTTGGCAACTGGACATCCCCTTACAGAAGGGTCTTGAGGTAGAGGTAAGCCAATCAGGCTGCAATGTAACACTAATAAAACATACACCTTTCCTCTAGTGCAGCATTTCTCAACCTTCCTAATGCCATGATCCCTTAATACAGTTCCTCATGTTGCAGTGACCCCCCAAAGATAAAATTATTTTCGTTGCTACTTCATAACTGTAATTTTGTTACTGTTATGAATCAGGCAACTTCTGTAAAAGAGTCATTCGACACCCAAAGTGGTAATGACCCACAGGTTAAGAACCACCACTCTAGTTTTTTAATGCTTCCTACCCCCCACACCCACACTATCATGACCCCAATTCTACCTTACAAACCCAGTAATACCAAATAATGTATATGGGTACAGATCAGGGAAGCCAGAATCCCCCTCAGGACCAATATTGAGAGTAGTGAGACCAAGAGGATAAGGGGAAGGTGGGGAGAATTAGGGAGAACCAATCACAGTGACCTATATATAACCTCTTCCAGGGGAATGGACAAATGGGTGAAGGGAGATATCAGTCAGTGTAAGACTTGAAAAAATAATAATAGTTTACATATTATCAAGAGTTCAAGAAGGAGGGAAAGAGAGGGAAACAGGAGAAGCTAGTACCAAGGACTGAAGTATAAAGAAAATATTTTGAAAAAGAAGATAGCAACAAATGTGCAGATGTGCTTGACACAATGGATGGATGGATGGATTGTGATTAAAGTTGTACAAGCCCCCAGTAAAATGATTTTTTTATGTAATAGCAAACTTAGTTGAAAACTGCAAGTTTATGGGCACTTTTAGAAGGTTTTCTGCTTTGGGGAGATATAATCGAAGAACAAAAGTATGGTCCGTTGAGAGCAGGCTAGATTTTAGCACACACAAGAAGTGCACTCACCCCTCTTGGTTCAGCACACCCACTGTGGTTGTCAGGTGTTGTCGGGGCAGCTTGGCTTCCTCACAATCCGATGCAGAACAGAACAGAATAGGGCCCAGTTCGGTACAGTGCTCATGAGTGTCTACATGCTCTAGCCTGCGTTTGCAGCCACTGGCCCAATTAACCACCATGAGACTTTAACTCTGTTTCACTGTGCCTCATTTCTCCAAGCATAATGTCCTTTTCCTGGGCTGTGTCCCTCCTGATAACCACATGTAGAAGCCAGCCAACTTTTAAGGGGGGAGGGGGGTTGTTGAGCAAATAATTAAACGTAAAACGTTTCTTCAAACGGCTTATGTCATAACTGAGTACACGCGTACTGTCTCCAGGAGCCCTGGTGGCATAGAGGAAAGGTGCTCAGCTGCTAAGTGAAAAGGTCAGGGGTTTGAATCCATCAGTCTTTCTGAGGGAGAAAGATGTGGCAGTTGGCATCTTTAAAGACTTCAGCCGTAGAAACCACAGGTCTACCCTGCCCAGTTCTGCACAGATGGTAACTGTGTGTCAGAACTGAATCTACAGCAATGGATTTGGGGTTTTTTATTCACTTCTTAGGTCACATAGATAATTGCTTTCTGACTTTACTTTTCAAGAAGAAAGCAAATCTGATAAAAATTTCAAAATAATTCAAATGATAGAAAAATCTTTGTCATCTAGTCTGCTTATGGGAATCTTCACTGTTACATAGACTTTTATTTTTTAAGACTAGATATACTATCATAAAACCAACTCTGCTAAATATTGGAAAATCTCTCCTTAGCAATTACTCTGATTAATTACTTCCTCAAGATGATACTAAATTTTACTTACTTCAAAAGTATAATACAAGTATGCACATTAATACTGCATCGAGAGACATTTAGACAAAAACTGTGAAATGCATGTGTGTTTCTGTGTCTGTACAGACATGCACAATAGGAAGATTTTTCTTTGAATAAATAACATTAGAAAATTCTGTATTCCAATCTAGAACCATGGTGGAATTATCTAAGAAAATAATATTTTTAATTTATCTAGACAGGTATTTAAAGTAAAGTGTGTTTCATAATTTAAAAGTTTTAAAACTGGCTGCAAATTAAGACATTCATTTTTCCATTGTCTCATGTATAAGTGACTGAAATGCTCATAAAACATCGTGCTTCATGTGCGATTAAGCTGATTTATTTCTACTTCTAGTTCCATTTACTTTAACAAAATGCTAACATTAAAGCAGAGAGGAGGCGATAGAAGCTGTCAGGAAGTTTAGTTTTTAAGTAAAATCATGGGATTGGGGCACATGCTTGTCTACACCATGATCACTGGCATTTACAGGGAGGAATTTGTGCAATGGGCAGGAAGATTATTGCTAACGCCTTCCAGAGATCATGAGGCTTGCGTTTAACAAACATAGCTTTATACTTTCCCAGGCCAACCTCTGGCAAGGAGTCAGAACATATCCTTATAGCAATTAGACTGGGGACACGGGTTATTGACTGACATACCATGAAATACCACCAGGCCTTAGAAGGACAGATAGCTCACAGCAAAATATGCTACACAGACATTTAATTGGGACAATAAGATCTCCATAGCAAATTATAAAATGTAATTGGAGTCATTCGTGTATCTGCTGCAAACACAAATAAAATGGATTATTCTCTGACCCTGAAAACAAAAATCACAAACTGTCATAAATCATTCATGTTATGAATAGAATTTGGAGTTTTGACCCTTAAGTTTGCTGGAAAATCTTCATGACCAGTATTTTTTTGGTTTTAACAGTTTCCTTGTATGCTGAAGATGACAGCTTTTGGTCCCTAAGAATGGCTGAATGGGTGCCTCCCAAGTTGGAAAGGAAGCTTGGTGATTAAAGTTGTCTATAGTTCCTCATATTTGCACCTTGACACATACAGCTCTTCCAAATCAGTAATCTATGTCTTCTTCTGGCACTTAAGAAGAATATATACAGATATGACCATTTGAACCTCTATCCAAAGGCCCATTTTATATCTTCTTAAACATATTTCTCCTTTATTAAGATGGTGGTGGAGGAAGAGGAGAATTCAGTATAGAAAGTCTCTCTCTCTCTCTCTCTCATAGATATAACAAAAGATATATCTCATAGATATAACAAAATATGTTATATTTATATAACATATATAAATCAAAGATATAACAAAAGACCTCTCGAGATGTCTATGAGCAACCTTAAAAAATAAGGATGTAAAAAAAAATAAGGCTATAATTTGGAGGACTAAGGTGTGACTAACCCAAGTCATAGTACTTTCAATTATCTCACAGGCATATGAAAATTGGATGCTGACTAAAGAAGACAGAAGAAGAATCAATCGATTTGAATCATGGTTTGTCCTTTTACGGTTCAGCTTGGAAAAAGTAAAGCCAGAGTACTCCTTGGAGACAAGGATGGTGAGATTTTCCTTTACATTCTTTAGACAAGTGGTCGGGAGAGCCCAGTCCCTAAAGAAGGTCACCATGCTTGGTAAGGTAAAGATAAAGAAAAAAAGAGGACGGTCCTCAAGGAGATGGACTGCCACTGTGGCCGCAGCATGGGAGCAACAATTGGGAGGGTGGCAAATGTTTTATTCTGTTGTGTGTATGGTAGCTGTGGGTTGGAACTTGCTCGATTGCATCTAACCAACAGTTCAGCGAGGATTGTCATGTGGGTACTCTCAAAACTTTTCAGTAGAAATCTCCTAAGGTGTGTGATTATAATAAATTGCCTCTCCCAAATATATGCTGAACTTAACCACATGCTACACTTGGCAAATGACTCTGCACTTGAAGGTCAACAGATGTAGATAGGGGTTATTATCCCTAAGGACTATCAGCCATCTAGACCAATCAGGCTGATTCCACCCAAAGGAGGGCCCACTCCCTTCTGATAAAGATAGTAATAGACCATTTCCTTGTAGGAGCCCAGGGAGGTCAAGCCCACCCAAGGATAGGCCATCATGAATCAAGGAGTCCATCTTTCTTGTCACAAGCATGTCCCTAGCTCATCCTTTTTCTGCTACACTTATGCCTATTGTATAAATCCTTGCTATGATGTGTGTGTCTACTGTATGGCTCCTTCCTGTGATGTGTGGTTACCTGTAATCATTCCCCCAAAGTAGATTTAAACCTTGGTGAGCAATAAACCAGAGCTCACTAGAGCATCCTCTGGAGCTCTTTCTGAAATTCCTTGCTTTCTGAATACACTATGCACAGACCTGGCTGTTGAAATCACGGCCATTCATGAGGTGAGCGTGCTACCATAAGGTGTGCCTGACTCCATAATTTCTAGCTCTCATAATTTCTATGATTTTGCTATCATCTTTACTTATTATCACTGTATAGTTATGTCTACTGGACCCATGATGATGTGTTAGGGGCTGGCTTCTCCGACACTAAGGGCTGAGCTAGAGAGTAAATGGCATTAAACTATTTCTGGCAGAAGCAGCACCTCATGGCCACATCAATTTTATCCACACTGGTCAGGTTCTCATCAAGAGCACTTCAGGTTCCAGGTTTTTTTTTTGTTCTTTCTAATATTTGATCAAAACTTTCCTCCTAGGTTCTAATATTGCACCACCTGATGTCAAAAATAAAATTCACATTGTAGGGTTAGGGATTGACTGTATTTTAAAGACTTTCTTTCTCCACAGACATTAACATTTGAAGAAAATCTTCCAGGGAGGCAATGTCTAAGTTGTTGGACCAATTATTAAGATAAGCTGCGGGATAGGTACATGTTTTGATGGGTCCTGGTCCAGTATGTTGCACTACATAAACTATTGCTATTTATTGTCCTCTATTCCAGAAAATATGCTAATTATATAAGAAACATTAGCTCACTTAATTAAGAACATAAGAACCCTCTCAGCACCCTGGTATTGTTGCTATTAAATATAGAATGTCTATGTATAGAATTTCCTTTGTCCAACAAGAATGACTCAAGGATCATTCATTGTCCTAGTCCAATGAAACAAATTCATAAACATGCATATGGATATAAGGGAAGGATTTATATATAAGAGGAATGGAACATTGAGAAAGCATGCCAACCTAGTCCAGTTCAAAGTCATAAGTCTGATATTAGCTCATATGTCCGATACCAGTCTGTAAAGTCTCATTATATCCCATGAAGTCACAGGACATTGGGTGCAGAGTCCTGGTTCTGGCAGGGGTCCTCTCATGGCTCCTCATTGTCAGGGCTCAGGGTCCATAAGCAGTATCCATTGGTAATAGAAATATCTCAGTGCTGGCAGGGGTCTCTCTGTGGCTTGTCCAGCTTCACAGGTCTGGTTCCATCAGGGTAAGGCCACATGTCTCCTCCTCCGGCTCCTCCAGTTCCTCAGACGCTGCCAGAGACTGGGAGTCAAGTCTCTCTTCTCTAATTGGGAAATACCACGAGACTTCCCAGAATTCTCAGGAGAAAGCCATGCCCACACAGAGGCTTCATTGACTACTCATTGGCTATCTTCAGATTAACAGGCTAGACTCCACCCCTACATCCTAATCATGAAATTAACAGCACGAATACATGACTGCCACATTCACATTATAAGATTTCACAGTATATCTATTACATACTATGGCTGAATTATTTTCTGATGAATAGATATTGGATTATCTACTTTCTTCATTTTAAAGATTTCATTAGATATAACTTACAAAAAGGCAGGTAAGAGAGCTACTTAAAACATCCACTCTTATAACTTTCTGCATTAATGAATTCTCTGGGGTACGGGCCTGTTGTGTGTCTCTTTCGCTGATCTTGTGGTTCAAGTTCATGTCCTACTCACCTTTGTAATCATAGTAACTGACTTCAACCTATAAATCCCATTAGTTATGAAAGACAAAAATGATTGTTCCATTTTATGTATGGAGAAACTGAGACTTAGAAATGTTGAAGATATGTTCACATTAATACAAAAAACAAAAAAGTGTAGTGTGATCAGACAAGAGGTTCAGATTGAATTGCTTTGGTTTCAGTAATACACTCTTATCTCAGTATTATATCTCTTCTTGCATTTTTTCAGAAATCAATTCTATAGCTATGTATGTGAGGATGAATGCTAAGCACATACAACTATAGTCATTTCTAGTAATCTACAGGTCATCCAAGTGTAAATTATCTACTTCATAGCTTATTTGTTAAGAAAGATTACTAGTAGAGTACCTTCCATTTACCATCATACATACCCCAAGACTTTTCCTTCTCATTATCCTTACTTACATGCAACAATGTTCAAACAGTAAGTATGATATACCCACCCCATATTTTCAATTGACTGAATGCCACCTATATTTAATATAAGTGGCCTTCAAAAAATGCACCTCTTAATTAACATAGGATTTTAAATTAATCTTTTAGAGTTTATTGCACATTATTCATTGCAATTTACTTTAAGAGATTTTATTTGGGGTTAAAAGTAACTGCTACTATGGATATGTAGTTCTCTCTAAGTGCATATACCTTTAAGAATATTGTTAACCGAACAAAATCTCAAGTACTGCTAGAAGGCAAATGTGAGAAATGCTTAGCTTGAAGTGTCAGTGAGTAACACCGTTCTACGGAAGGGGTTTCTATAACCTGTCTGTAATGAAACTCCCAGATGAGTAATAGCCTTTTGCTAAAGATCGAGAGCAACTTCAGACTTAGCAGAACTAAGCATTTATGCAGGAAACCATTCTCTGAAGCTTCTGAACGTTATCCATGTCACTTGTTTTTAAATACTTTAGCTCCCAGGTACAATTGCAAAAGACTAACCAAGATGGCGCTGCAAAAATGAAGCATGAATTACTTCATTGGATTAAATAGCCTCTTGGAACAATGAACTAAACAAGGCAAAGCTACCTTTCTTTTCTTCTTTCCTCTTTAAACCTCTCACTCTACCGTCCCTATGATGAACACTAGGAGATTTTTCAAAAGGAGTGAATGGTCTCACCGTGTCTAATGTAGCTCTGAAGACCACTGGCAGAGTGTCCAGACAGGCTTAGGAAAACATAAAAGCTTCTATCCCTTCAGCAGACAAAGTACATTTCACCTGACAATGAACTTCCCACTTTAAACCTCAAGGATCTTAATCTCATAAATAATCGAATTTGAGATGAATTAATTGCATCACTATGATTCAGATTTATATTATGTACTCCTATGGATATTGTCCTAAAATATATTCATGTAGCAAGGTGTTGATGCCATATAGTAATATGGTAATTCTAGTAGCTCTCTCTATTATGCAAACTCTAGGCACTTTAGGAAGCTTATCCCTTTCCATGCTGGAGACAAGTAGTAAGTAGTCAAGTTAGTTAATCAACCTCTTTCTCTCCCTGAAAAAATTAAGCTTTATCAAAACAAGCAGATTTGCTTTATGAGAAAAAGGGGAGGAAGGGTATGAAAAAAGATAGGAAGAGTATATTGAAAATTCTTCTTGAAGTTATATGTCTAGGATGAGATCATTGCCATCCTATAACATTGGCCTGAAGATTATCCAGAGAAGAAAGACTGCAGAACCCTAGCAGGTAGATTATAATCATATGCAGCAAGTTGCATTCCTTGGTTGAGGAAGAAAACATGCAAAGTGCCAAAGAAAAACAAATTTAAAAAATTAAGAAATATTAATAAATAGGCAGATAATCTCAATTTTGATTAACTGCCTGTAGAGTACACCTCCCCCCAAGTAATAGTTTTAGCGATTGAAACAAAATATAACTAAAATGTTCCATGTCTATATAGCTTTTGTTTTCAGTAGCTTGATTTGCAGAACTGTTTTTTTTAATTAGTTTACTGTTTTTGTTTATTTAATTTTTGCCCCCAAGCCCCAGTAGGTCATTCAGTTTTTTCTTTACCACACAGGAGTGAACCACAGTGTCTCACTCAGCACAGCAGTGCTTTAATATGACTATATACCACCACTCCTGGATACGGTGCCAAGACAAAAACTCAAGAATGGGCATAAAACATTGTGTTAGTCCGGGTAGACTAGAGGAACAAATTTCAGAGACACGCATATAGGTATAAGGAAATGGTTTATATACAAAAGAAATGTGACACTAAGAAGGCATCCCAATCCAGTCCAGTGCAAAGTCATAAGTCCAATATTAACCCATATGCCTGCAATCAGTCTATAATGTCTGCTTCTGACTCAGTAAGTCACAGATCAGTGGGTGCAGAATTCTGGCTCTGGCAGGGGTCTCCCCATGGGTTCCTCGCTTCCAGGCTTCAGGTCCATCAACAGCATGCCACTCCAGCTTCAGAGGTCTGTCTTCATCAGGGCAAAGCCGTGTGGTCTCTCCACTGGCTACTCCAGTCTTCCAGCCACTGCCATTCTGTGTTGCCTGTGGTAATCATCTCTAAAACTCACTCTCAACAACTGGGGAAGATAGCTTCTCATCTTCACGAGGGAAATACCGCGAGATTTCCCAGGAGTCTCAGGTGAAAGCCATGCCCACACAGATGCCTCATCAGCTACTCAATGGCTTTCTCCTGATTAACAGACCAGACTCCACTCCTACATTTCAATTATAAAATTAACATAAGCACTCGACTGCCACAGACCACCCCTTGTTAATTTTATACTTTCACATAACTCTGTAACCATATGTAACCCTCAAATAAACAATAAAATAATTTTTATATCTAACTAAAAAATAAAACTAAATACACATAAATATAAAACTAAATACACATAAGTCAACATGTGTCACCGTTTGAAAATAACATTATGTAAGTGAACAAAACAATAGATATCCTATGCCTTACAACTGTAGTTACAAAACATCTACACCTTGATGCTATAATCCAATGAATATGTATTCCACCACCTATAAGAGTTTGCAAGCCAAACCACTTCATGCCTTTATTCCCCCATTTTGGTTATCTAATTTCTATATTGCCCACTTACACCAACCCAGTGCTCTGAGGAAACACTCATATCTTTCAACATGAAGAATCTTCATTCCAGTTGGAAACTCGTGAAGTGTGTGTCCATTAGCAAAGTCAAATCAGGACAGGCCAACCATAAAGTCAGCAACGATATGCACCAGGTCACAGACTTAATCGCTTCTCTTCCTCTGGTCGGGTTCTGGTCAACTCAATGTGAACTTTTCCACTTAGCCTCACCATGGTGGCCATTGGTCGCCTTCCTTTAGACCAAGGACCCAACAAATCCTCAACATGCCTAGCTCTCTCATGCTAGGTCATGAACTTCAGACCAGTAAACCCGCTTCTCGTCTTCCCTTTTTTCTGTGAACCAAGTCCCCGGGTGTCAGTGGCCAAAGTCAACCCGGCTCTTTATTGCCGCATTTCTCCTGCTTTCACCGACAAGCAGTAAATCTGGGTGGTCACCTAACAAGCATTTCAGCCTGCCACAAGTTTCCTTTAACATTCAGACCCAGAGAGGAGTTATCTTCATGGTTCCGGATTCCTTCGCTTTTGCAGACAATCACTAGTCAGGATTTTCAAAGGAAATTGACTCTTTCCTTCTTTATGGTTAGTCTGACCTTCTCTCAGACTACAAGTATCCTGAGTATACGGAAAGACTGGGTGGGGCTACTTTCTTCAGAGAAATCTTTCCAGGTGGGGCCTAATCCCATTTAAGATCAAGGTGGCATTGATCTCTTTAGAGATGTCTTTGACACTAAATTCTAAACCCTCTAGAGGTAAATACTTCACTTGAGGTAACTGGATTTGCAAACTCTTTCCATACTTTCCAATAAACATTTCTATGCATCCTTATATTTACAATAAGAGGCATAAGAAAAAAATATAAACAGCATAATCAGAAATCAAACTTAATTCTTAGAACAGAAAGTCAATATTTATTAAGCTTATCTTTATCCTTATCTAAACTACTGTTTACACAAAAACATTGAATAGGCCTCAAAAGGCATCAAAACAGATCCCTGCTTTCGGTCAGGCATTCTGATCTTCTTAACCATTGTCCCTGAACAGAACCGGCTCCGGGACACTCAAATGGCGGCCCCCACCCCTGAGTTTAAGATATACATTAACAGTATCCATTTTATATAGGAACAACCAAAGACAGCTTCCAAACAAAATAATCAAAACTTTAACTTCCCATATTGTTTCCAGAAAATAACTCAGTAAACTCAAAGGACATATCTGACTTCTGTCTAGCCAAAAAATAACAATACCAGAAGGCACAAGTCAAACAAGCTTCTGCTTTCCATCTTATGATTTGCTCCTCTAGTACCCCACTCCCGGTACCAGAAATGTGTTAGTCCGGGTAGACTAGAGGAACAAATTTCAGAGACACGCATATAGGTATAAGGAAACGGTTTATATACAAAAAAAATAAGACACTAAGAAGGCATCCCAATCCAGTCCAGTGCAAAGTCATAAGTCCAATATTAACCCATATGTCTGTAATCAGTCTATAATGTCTGCTTCTGACTCAGGAAGTCACAGGTCAGTGGGTGCAGCATTCTGGCACTGGCAGGGGTCTCCCTATGGTTCCTCGCTTCCAGGCCTGAGGTCCATCAACAGCATGCCACTCCAGCTTCATAGGTCTGTCTTCATCAGGGCAAAGCCGTGTGGTCTCTCCACCGGCTACTCCAGCCTTCCAGCCACTGCCATTCTGTGTTGCCTACGGTTAATCACCTTAAAACTAACTCTCAACAAGTGGGGAAGATAGTTTCTCATCTTCACGAGGGAAACACAGCGAGATTTCCCAGGAGTCTCAGGTGAAAGCCATGCCCACACAGATGCCTCATCAGCTACTCAATGGCTTTCTCCTAATTAACAGGCCAGACTCCACCCCTACATTTCAATTATAAAATTAACATAAGCACATGACTGCCATAAACATCTAGGAAGAAATGGCAGAACCACAAGTCAGTTTGAGTAATTCCTGAATCATAAATTCGGGTGGAGAGCATGGAGAAGAGAGAAGGAACAAGGAAGAGGGAAGTTGAAGAGCCATTCTGCCCACCACAAGCACTGCATTCAAGATCAGGAGGCAAGTTCATATGTTCTACTGACAGGTCTCTAGGGGCTTATCAAAGGCCTCTGACTCCGAGAGGCACTAGAAGCTCTGCCACAGTTTGTGTTCAAAGAGAAGTGTGTGCCAGTTTGGCAACCACTCATTTTCAGTGTGGCAACCTATATGCATGTCACATGCACAGTTGTGCATAGTGGTAAACACACACCACTAGCAAGGGTGTCTTTGAGCCCTCCTTGTCCTTCTCCAGATACCTGCTGCCTGCTTTTGCTCTTGCAGAGTGCCGCCATTTGATGGAAGCTCTGTAAACCTATATTTAGTGCCTGGGAATCACCCTCTCCTCTATGCACCCTCAAGACAGCTAAGATCAGCACTTCTGCTAATCGTTTCCAGGTTTGAACTCTGGGGAACTAGGTTACTCCTGGAATTTGCTTTTCTTCACTGGCAAATAAAGCTTGAAGAATATTACAGGATTTGTCCTTTCTGATCAGCATATCCAGATAGGCTAAGATGTAATAGAAAATCTTTTCCTTTTCCCCATTCATTCTCTTGTTGTCAATATCTCTTTGGAATCTGGGATGTACACCCAGTTAGAAATTTGGAATATTTAATAAAAGTGAGGAGCTGTAAATGAGATTGCAAATTCTCACACATGTCTCATAGAAGCAAATATAAGGTGGTCAAATATGATATTCTCGTGGGCATGTTTGTCCTGGAGGTCCTTTGCTCTATTATGCATGTGATGTGCTAACAGCGCATGTCATCTCCTCCAGTAGACTGTAGCCCTCATGACTGCAGAAGAGAAGACAGGCTTTTAGAACATGAAAAAAAAATTAAGAAATGTCTGCTGAATAATTGAATATTAATAGCCTCTTTGTGAGGGTTTGAATGAACTCTTCATTTAATATGTTTACATATATTAATATGATCAGTACTGTTTATCTAGGTATATAAAAGTAGTTGTCCCTATCAAGCCCTAGAACTGGATTAGTAACAAAAAATAACACAGAGGGAAGAGATTTCTACAACCAATTCTCTCCCCACTGACACTGATGCCTACAGGTACCTGAAAGTGGATGTAGTCTCAGAAGCATCCTACCTTCATTTTGATCTGCAAACTTTATTTTAATATTAGCCCTTATGACAGGAATTAACAAGAGAGAAGACACATGAAATAACTGCAGAGATAATTGCAGGGTCTCTTTGTGATTCAGGTGACCTCTACATGCATGTGCTAGATTTATCTCTGAAGCTAAGCTGGATGTGAAAAAAGAAGAAACTGGATATCTGGACCATATGCTACACAGGTAGCTTATGCAGCTTTCTAGAATGGAGCCATTCTATTTGAATAAAAACTTTTCCATCTCTGAAATTGTATATGATAATATGCTTTATTCCTCAATATAGCACTACTTTGATAGACTTTAGAAAATAGATGGTGTCATAAATGGTAATACTCAGTGGAAGGCTGCATGGCAATTAGAATTTTCAAGTTAGTCATTTTTGCTTTAAGCAAACATGTCAAGAATATCATTTCAGTAATTATCTCATTTCCTAAAAGGAATGTGATTAATGACAGAGGAGATTTCATCTAGAAGTGAAGGATGTATAGTTCAAGAAATATTGATTTATAGTGACTACTTTGCATCACATTAAACATTGATCTTCTGGAAATATGACATTGATTATTAATAACCACCCTGATGCCATGTTCCTTTTCTTGGTGGCCTTCTCTATATCAATAGCTATTTAGATTTTCACATGGCTTCTGCTTCCTTTCTTTATTTCGCTTGATTTTGTTAAGTTCTCTTCATAATAGAGCACAGTGCCATCCCTATAGTTACCGTTCCATACAGTCATCTAGCAGAAAACATAAGAAATGTGCTCCAATAGCCAAAAACCAAACATAGCTGCATTCGGTTTGGTTCCAACAGTATTTGAAACTTATAAATTTCTTCAGATATAGAGAGATCTTCTTGTTCATTACATTACTAGACATTATTGTTTTCACACACACACACACACACACACACACACACCCCTAACTGTCAGTTCTCTGTATGCATCTGAGAAGGGAAACCTGAAATTTTTATGAGTGAAATAAATGGCCACTTTTCTATGCCTTCCTTACTCCATATTGGCTCTTCTGTTTCTTCATGACCGATTCTATTGAGCACTAACTTTTCACAAACATTTATTGTTTTGATGTGTGTTGAACAACATCTAGGCACCAATTATGATCCAGAGCACTGGTGACACACCAGAGAATGCATTTTACATCATACCCACTCTCATGGAGGTTCGATTTAGATTGGGGAAGAGGGAGACATAGACAATAAATAAATAACATTTTCGATGGTGATAAATATGTTCAAAAAAGGAAGCAGAGGACAGAGATAGAGTGTGACAGGGGAGACTGCTTTCGACAGGGTGTCAGGAAGATTCTCCCTGATGAAGTGACATCTTAGCAGTCACCTGAATACAGTGGCAGAATGAACCATGCAGATCATTGCGGGAGGGACTTTCTGGACAGAACAAGTCTTCTCTGAAAAGCAGTTCTATTTTACAAAAATAAAAAAAATTCTAGGCTGTAAAAAAATTGTACACAATCTTTTAGTTCTCTCAGAAAAGTGTAAAATTTTTAGAGGACATTTATCTAATTCTCAGAGTTTTTTACACTTAGTTCTCTTAAAACAGGAAGACAACAAATTAGTCATTGTTCAAGCTCTTGTTTAATATTTATAATTTGAATTGTGTCCTTTATTTATCATTAAAGCAAAAACAGAATTTTACTGCCCGGGAATTTTGTTACTCTGGAGGAAACTGTCTACAGAGAAGGTCTACTTATGGAAACCCACACAGCAAAGGTCCGGAGGTTGCTTCAAGCAGCACAACACTGGCTAAGAGAGAATGGCATTATTATGTAAAATATATGAAAGACCATATTTCACAAGAATTTTTAAAATTGTACAATATCTTCTGAGTTGAAATACGAATCGGTGTTTTAAATATCGGGATTGAACTTCATCTTCCTTTTAATATGTAAATACATGAAAATCTTTATAAATATTTAGCCTGGGATAACTACATAGATATGTCTTTTGCCTTCAAAAGGAATGACTGGGCTGAGCCCCGATGGCGTAAGTGGTTGAGTGCGGGACTGCAGCCCGCAAGCTTGGCGGTTCAAATCCAGCGGCGGCTCTCAGGAGCAGCACTGGGTAGCGCCTACAACCACCAGAGGCAGTGATGCCCCCCCCCCCCCCCCCACACACACACCAAAAAAAGGAATGGCTAGCTTTGAGGAATTAAGGAAGAAGAACTTGTGTTTTAGACAAGTAGCAATTACTTCCAAATTCAAAACAGGAAGAGAGCTGAGATGTTATTTACATCGACTCCATCTTTTAAGCAATAAGTGGACTACAGTGCTGAAGGATAGGCGGTATGTACCAACGAAAAAGCAGGGTACTGGCCAAGCCGAAACTTAACCTAAATTTCCTAACTTTTAAATTATGACTCTTATTTGTATGTGGTATATTGCACCCATGGTTTAAAAATTGCTAACTACAGTTGATGGTTCTTATTTCCCATATTGTCACATAGCCCCCCGATGTCAATGATTGTTGTTGTGGTCAGACGCCATCCGCTCAGCTCTAACTCATACTGCCCTTCATAAGACAGAAGGAACCTGTCAGACTCACAAGTGGTCTTATGCTGGAGGTCACCAGTGCAGCCACTATGTCGATCGAGCTTGTCTAAGTTCGTCCTCTTTTCTGGGCCCCACTACTGTACCACGTTTGATGTCCTTCTTCAGGGGCCAGTATCTCCTAGCAACAAGGCCAAACTACCTGGCTTGGAACTTCTCAGGAACCTTACTGATGTACTTCTAAGACAGATTTGCTTGTGCCTTTTGAAGTCCCGGGTACTTTCCGCATATTTTGCCAGCGACATAATTCAAATGGATTGAACCTTCTTTTGTCTTTCTGCTCCAATGTCCAACTTACCAATGTAAAGCATTTTTGATCTCTTGACTGCTCCTTCTGTGAGCATAGATTGTGAGTCCAAGTAAGAGGAAACCCTGACACCATCAAGCCCTTTGCTATCCCTCAGGATGTTACCTACTGCTGCAGTTGTGAGGATTTGGGTTTTGGGTCCATTGAGTTGCAATCCATAGTGAAGATTGAAATCTTTGAGCTTCATCAGCAGGTACTTCAAATGAGTTTGCACAAGGGAGGTGGATCATGCAAAATTGTATCGTGCAATCTTCAACTTTGTTTCTATCACCAAGATTATATTTTCTAATATCCCTCCCACTTTGTTTCCAATTTTTCGCATTCCAATCACCAATAATAATCAATGCATCTTGCTTGCTTGTGTGATCTACTTCAGATCAAAGCTATTAGAAGAATTCTCTAATTTCTTCATCATCAGCTTTAGTTGTCAGACATAAATATGAATAACAGCTGTATTGATTGGACGTCCTTGTATGAAAATAGACATTTCTTATCACAGACAGTATTGTACTTCAAGACAGAACTTGAAATGTCCTTTTTGACAATGAATGTGACTCTATTGCTCTTGAATTTATCATTCCTGGTATAAAAAATCATGAGATTTTATGACTCAAAATTGAGAATACCAATCTATTTAGGATCATTAATGTCTATGATGCCATTTTTTAGGTGTTTCATTTCACCCTTTTTTTTTTTACATCTTCCAATTGCTCTAGATTTTTACTTCATACATTCTAAGTTCTAATTATTAACTGATGTCTGCAGCTGTTTATTCTCATTGTGAGCCAGGCTCCATCAGCCCACGAAGGTCTCAAAGGCTTTACTCCCATATACTGTGAGACTTGGCCTTATGTGCTTTGGATATACTGTAGGGAAAGGCCATTCCCTGATGGAGGACATCATGCTTGGCAAAGTTGAAGGATAGCTACAAAGAGTAAGGTCTTCAGCAAAGTAGATTGGCACAAAGGCTACACCAATGGGTTCAAACATGAACGATTGTGAAGATGGTTCAGGACCGGGCAGCATTTTGTTCTTTTGTAGGGCCTCTATGAGTCAGAACCAACCTAACAGAACCCAACAATGGCATTCACTCCACTAGTAACCACCTGACCTGTGATTATTGTGAGTTCTGGGTGGCTATTGCCATAAACTATGGGATCCAACATTGACGTATAGTGTACAAAGGGAAAGGATGGTGACAGAATAGGTAAAGAAGCATGGAACCTGGAGGCATGTCTAACTCCTAGCTCTTGGAACTAGAGAAGTCAGAGGGGGTCACATAAAGCCCTGATGCATGTGTAATGCAATGTGAACGATCAAACTATGTTGGGACTTACGTTGCAAATTGAGAAAACCAAAACCCCAGTTCTTTCTCTGGCCTACTTTCGTAAGATAGGACTATTTGCTTAGTGACATTAAATGGAACTTTTGTCGATATTTGCCATTAAACTAATCCATTTGTGATTAGTCTATTGGGTTTTTAAATAATAGTGTACCTTTGTTTAGTTTTTATTTAAAAATGAGACCATTTATTTAATCTTCTTTCCATAACTTAAAGTATGTATAGTCAGGGCAGAAAGGCAAGAGAAAGGGACCACGAATAACAGAAGAATGACAGGAGAAGGCAAGGAACTTAAAAACCAAAACCAAACCCACTTCCATCAAATCAATCCTGGCTCTTAGTGACCCTATCAGACCCAGTAGAATGCCCACATATAATTTCCAAAACCATTTGTGGCAGTCATGTACTCGTGTGCCAATTCCATGATGGGGAGTCTAGGGGTGGATTCTAGCCTGTCACTCTGGAGATAGCCAATAAGGCCTCTATGTGGGCATGGCTTGCTCCTGAAAATTCTGGGAAGCCTTGCGGTATTTCCCAATTGGAGGAGAGAGACTAAAGTGAGTCTCTGAGAGATGAACTATTGACAAGACGAGATGACAGTATGCTGATCAATCCTGATTCCTAGAGAATGAAGGAACCAGAAAAGAGGCTACATGGACTTGCCCTGATAAAGCTAAATCTCTGAGGCCAGAGAAACCACGTGGAGACCCCTGCAAGCATTGAGATGCTTTTACTGCCCCCAGACACACCAGGCTCTGTACCCACTAGCCTGTGATTGCCTGGTGTCATCACAGTTGCTTCATAAGTCAGAAGGAGAATTTATAGACTGGTATCAGACATATGAGCTAATATCAGACATGGGACTTTGGACTGGCCTGGGTTGGGATGCTTTCTCAATGTTCCATACCTTTTGTATATAAACCTTTCACTTATACCCATATGCATGTTTATGAATTTGTTTCTCTAGTCTACCCAGACAAACACACCATCAGTCTTTCCAGAAGCAGATTCTCACGTTGTCCTTCAAAGAGATAGCTGGTGGATTTCAAGTGCTAACCATCAGAGCTCTCAAAGGTAGCAACAGTAGGGAATATTTCGATTCACATCAGTATGTGACCAAGACTGGATTTCTCAAATGGTTAGCATCTTATCGCCTGATTCAGATTTTCTATTAGCAATGTCAATTCCTCTTGCAATGATGATTAGTAAATGTAAAGATTTTGCTGTTGATCCACACTGGGTGCTGAGGGTGTTCATGGGTAAATGTTAGACTACCAATCCCATGGTTGGCAGGCCACTCTGCTGGAGAAAGATGAAACTTGCTGCTCTCCTGAAGATTGACAGCCCCAGAAATGTTATCATTTCTCAGAAATGCTCAGAAATGATCTCCATGAGTTGGAATCAGTTCAGTGGCTGTGGGTGTGTTGTGGGACAAAAATCTTCATGTTCGTTTTTTTGTTTTTCTCTAGAACATTGTAGGAAAAGAAGTCAATTAAAGTGTTAGTAGATTAAATCAAAGTCCCTGGAGGTGAGCACACAGAAAGGAAACTGGACTACCGGATTCTGAAAGCTGGGTATAGATTTGGCAGCCATGGAATTGGCAGCCACAACAAAGGATGAAAGATACCAGGCAGAACAATCCTGTTGTCAGACACATCTCCCAAACCAGCGCTATTGCAATTGATTCCGTTTCCAGCCTCTCTCTGACCTGGCAGTTACCCTCACATCCCACTCAGCGTCCACGCCGAGTTTTTTTATGCTGCCGCTGTGTTCTCTCCGCCTAGCTTCCTTCCAAACCTACATCCATGTTCCACTCATCAACTCCCTCTTTAGAAAGCTTCAGGCTGGATGGCCAGGCATGAAGTGCTGGCAGGTGGTGTAGCTGTTAGCCAGCCTTGTGTATCACAAGAGATCTGATGCTATCAAATTCCCTTGCCCCCAAAGACTAAAGAGAACCAGCCTTTGTGAGCCTGCAGGAGGGGGATGAAAACAGTTTGTCTCCTGAGCAGCCAGCCTTTGTCATATCACAAATAAAATCACTTCGGAAATTTAGAGAATTAATATCATAATGAAGACGAGAGTACCCATTAGGGTGGTCTAATGTGGCCCTGGAGAAATGTGATGGATGCCGGGTGGCTGCAAGTCCTTATTTGCGGAGAGCCACCTCTGCCGTCGCCATTATTAGGAAGATGTCTGAAGCAGAGGATCAGACACAACCATTGCAAGATGAGATCGTGTTTGACTGGTTTCCAGGGAACCGAAGGATACAAGCTTCGTTGTACCTGTCACTATGGCTCCCAGCGCTTTCCCCCCTTAATGTCTTTTTTAGCTGTAGGAAGTTTCTCTTTAAAGATTCAGTGCTTTTCTAAGGGCAGAAAGTGAGTAATAGGGAGCATATAAAAATGTTATATAGATTACAAATGAATTCAGTCTATTTTAGGACAATGTGTGCCTGTCCTGAAGAATGATTTTATTCGGCTTTAGTTTTCTCACGAGAATAAATTTAGCCAAACACTCTGAAGTGCATATACCGCCGGCCTCTCTCTATTCCTCTAGCCTCCGGTGTCTGACACCGCTGGCTCTCCCTGGCAATGCGTGTGCTTACCCCACATCTGGCCTGCCCTGGATTCCCTTTTCTGCCTCCTTCCAGGAGTGATTATAAAATATCATTGCATCACCATTTCTCTTCCACAAATAACTTCCTCTACCATCCTGTTTCCCGGTGATGTTTGATGCATATAGTAAAATAAGAAACCTTCTGAAACCTCATGTCAGTACGAGGCTAGTTAGAAAGGGCAGGTTAGGGTGCCTGGAAAGGAGGATTCTCTCTACGTGGATTTTTCTCCACGAGTGATCCTTTTGTCTCTCAGCTCTGACTCCACGCTGTGCATCTCTCGTCCTAAGGCTGCCAATACCTGATGCTCACCCTCGGCCCATCAGCTTCCCCCAATCCTCCCCTTTCCCAGATTGGTGTAGAGCCCGCCATTTTTTTTGTTTTTGTTTTTGTTTTTGTTTGGTAACCTCGGATATGATTTTTCCACATGAGACTGCTGTAGAGATGTATTTATCTGGGTTAAGGAAATGTTTTGAACAATTCCAATTAAAAGGAGAAAACAACAATAACTCAGGGCATAGGGTTTGCTAATCTTTACCCCAGTTTGAACAAGCCCGGAATAACTAGAGTTACTTACCAGTCAATTAGAGAGCAAATTTGAATGATGGCGAGTTACTATGGTTCAGTTACTATCCAGGTTCTTTAATAATTGAGTGCCTTTTATGAATTTACTTGCATTCTCTTCCATGCTCTACACCTATGAGGAGGTGTACAAGATGCCCCAATCAAATGTCTCATCTGTAATGACAGACCGGAAGTGGGAGCCACCTGATAGCCTGATAGAGCTTACCACTCTGTTTTGTCTCTGGTTCCTTTTGAAGGTGACAAAATGAATCTCATTCATAAAGTCTTATTATCTGACCTGCACAATAAAGCCTATTCACGCTCTAAGCACAAATATTTGCTGACCATCCATATGTTCTTGACCTATCCCTTTTGGTACTTTATTATATTTCAAATTTGTATTTCATCATACATGTCATCACACTGACTCTTACTGTTGCCCAGCTAGATGTTAGTCTCCCTAAAAGTAATGGCTTTTTAACATCATGTTTACTGGCCCAATGTGAGCCATGGGGTGAGAAATACATAAATACATACTAAATAGGGATCAAATTTCTGTAATATGTAAGATGTGTGCACTTTCTTAAATTCACCATCGACAAACAAGTGCCATGAGAGGAAATTAGTGCATGCGTTAACTTCTCAAGATTTCTTTTAAATGGGTTTTTCCTTTCAAACTCTTACATACACATGGCAAGAGCATAAGGAAATTCATCTTCCTTACAGAAAATACAAGAGTCCTGGTGAAAATAACATACCCCACTGGCGTCCAGACCCCGAAAACGACACATGTGCTCTTGGACAGAAAAGAAGCTAATGAAAACAATCACATCAGACTGAGCTCTTCCATGCTCAGTGCTCAATAAGTGAGCAGCAGGCTCTCTCTGTCTAGCTTACAGAAAACAGGAGGTAGCAGTTTGCAAGGAGCAGCGTTTTAATGTGATTGGACTCTAACAGACAATCTATTTACAGCATGCTCTGGGGAGCTTATAAACAAATGTTGAGTAATTTCAGCCAGCAGTAATTACCCTTGCAGCTGACAAGGATAGCAAGAGACTTTCTCCTTCACCTTCAGCCCAGTCCAGAAGGCAGTGTACACAATGCCACTTCTAATTATTTCTGCATTTCTATGGCTAAAGACCAAAGTGTGTTATTAGAGAACATTTTAGAAGCTTTTTAAAAGCTTATTTATTAGGACAATTAAAAGTCATCACGATGACAGCAAATAAAAGGTTCCATTCTCAGGAACGCAGGGCCCAATGCGTTTCTGCCCACTTACCTTACAGGCACTGTGCGGGGACCTGCTTTGTGGCGTCTATTGTGAAGGGCCGCAACTGCAGCTTGATAGAAACAAGAAGCCGGATCTGGAACGCATTGGGCTTAATTCTGAGATGCGCCTTTCACTCTTAACAATTTTCAAGCAATTTAGAGCACATAGCTGAAGTCATTTCTCAAAAGGCATGGGATTTTGACCCGCGCGTGCCTGGATGTGTGTATCGGTGGGGAGGACTTGATTACAGATGTTGCTGGTGATAAAACACACGTGGTCACGCTATCTCTCACTTTTTACCTGACACAGGACCCATTGGATTATCCTGGGTGGTTAAAGGATCTTATCTGGTGGGGTCACTCATATTGCATCAGTGTGTGATAAGGAAGACGTTAAAAATTCAAAGACCTAAAAATAAACCTTCCACAGATAAGCTTCTAATGGAGTGCTGAAGGAGTAAAACAATTATGCAGAGCAATCACCCTGAGCGTTTGTAATTAACAATCAAATTACTTCCCAGAAGTGTCCAACAAGAGAACTTTTGTTGAACATCTCTATACGTGCCAAACTACCCCAAAGTAATTGGAGAAATCAGTGAAGTGTGGTGTGTGCCGAGTCTCCAACACCATGGCCAGTTTGGCGTTCCCTGAGCTTCTGTCTGCCTCGATAAGTTCCATTCAAATCCTTGCTTTAGGAATTGACAGCAGATATCTAATCCCACAAAGTATACTATTTACATTTTTTGATATGTTACATTACATTGCATCCTGTCATGTTGCATTCCATCACCACCGGATAGCATGTTGCATAACCTCATTTGACATGTTGACAGGTCTCCCTTTTCTCTCCCTCTCAAACACAGAGACACGAACACACAACTGTTAGACAGGCATGTGTGCCTATGAGATTGTTTTAGAACTGTGACCCTAAATTAATCCTAAAAGTCCCTTAATGGTGGCATTTTCAGCTTCACCAAAGTCAAGACAAGCACTTGCTATTGTCCTGCAGAGGCACGCCACACACACGCACACACACAAATTTTGTAAATATTTCTGAATGATTGTACCATGGACATATGTTAATATGCATATTTTTAAGATGGATATAATTTAATGTGATATACAGTGGACCAGAAAAAGCATATGTTTCATCATGTAAAATGACAATAAGTTGCTGCAAATTAGCCTACTTGAAGCACAGGAAGCAGATTGTGAAGTTGAATAATACTCCATTAGATATATGTCCCTACCATTGTTCTGTACTCATTTCTGAGACACAGTTGGTAGAGGGACAATAATGTGTCCTTGTTCTTGAGACTGACAGGTGTCACTTTGGCCAGTGTGGGATGTGAGTGACAGATATGTTACAGCTGAAGAAATGAGAATGCAGAAATTCAAGAGCACCTCTGGGATTTCCCTGGTCATTTGTGGCCAGTGCAAGGGCACAGCAGACTGCTGTGCCAGCGCGAGATGGCTTGCTGTGGCCACCACTGCAGGCAGCTGCCGAGTCACAAGATTTTAAATACTATTTCTATTAGCAAGGGTGTGTTTCTGCTTTGATGAAAGTGTGTAGAAAGCTGCTCTCTCAGCGGTCCGTTGTATGCTAAACCGCTCTACTTGCCTTCCTGTGCTTTATTCAAAACTCCGGTAAAGCCGATGTCAGTGGAAAATTGCTTACAGATTTAGCAGTTTTGTGAACATGTAGGTTTTTAGACACATTAATAAAATGTAGTAGACAGGCCTAACTTTCTTTTTCTCCTCTACCCAAAGGAGTCAAAAAATTTTCATTTTGACTTTACAAAGGAAAATCTGGTCATCAGGATATAGCTATTTGATTATAATAAAACATGATTGAAATAATAATAAAAGGGGACATAATGTAACAGTAAAATAAATGTCATTTTTCTTACTACTTAGACCTAACTGGGAACTAGTAAACATAAGTCTTGAAGTCAGGTCTAATTTCTATGTGTCAAATGTGAAAAGAGAAAATATTTAAATTGTAATGTGAAAAATAGTTACAAAATATTTTAAATATGCCCTAAATGTTTTCTTTTCTCTATGGAATAAAAGAGAGATTAAAAATATAATTATGTAAACAGAAAAGGCTAGTTATAGTGTAGCGGTGCATGTGAATAAAATGAGGTTTGGATGAAAGTGGCAAAAAGTTAAAAGCATTTACAAACAAGATATTTTCCTAAATTCACTGGCTTGTGTTTCATATTGGAAAATGAAAACTACTTCTTTGAAAATATATGCCATAAAACTATTAAGATTTTTTTTTATTGTAAGAACTTCTTATAATTTTTTGATGTAGTTTTTAAAGGCAAGGATTTGTAGATTTACGTGTGAGTCTCCATTGCTCTCTAAGGATGGTATTTCTTTAGGGTTATTACAGACACAAGTACGATAGGCTCTTTTCCCTTAAACTTGTAAAATTCATAGGAATTCACTCAATTTAAGCTGACATAAGAGGGCAAATTTTTAAAGATTAAATTTCTCTTGTATGATTGTTTAAAGGAACGATATGTACAATGATATGAAAGCTACATGAATGCTAGCTTTAGTTACAAGAATAGTGATCTGCCTTCATTTTTCATTAGCCTCCTCCAGACCACTGCTGAAATATTACCTTGCAAAATTAAAATTAATTCCATATGTTGATTAGGCAAACATGCAATGTCACAGCACATTTCAGCATTCTGTGAAAGAGTCAACATTGAAATTATCCACAAAGAGGAAAAAAAGGACTCTGTTGCTATTAGAATACTTGTTTAATATCATTTGTGGAATGTTTCATTTTTAAAACAATTACTTCTGTCAAATAAATTAAGTCACTCACACAAGCCCCACATGATCAGAAATTAGTACATTGCTGTCATTTTTGTAACAGAAAGAATTTTTTTACCCCTCAAATGGAATAAAAGTTCTCCATTTAAGCCAACAACCTACTGAAAACATACAGTCTCAATTACTCTTTTCCTACTTACTAATGCAAAGATAAATTGTTCTCCTTTGGAAATCAAATATTTTCCTAACCACCGTGTTTCTTTAATTAAACTGTATTCTTTATAGTGATCAAATATAATTAGCAGTAACAAGTATTTAATGAAAACAAACTGCTACTCCCAAACCTTTATTACATGTTTTGTTTAAATCCCAGAAATGCTCCAAGGATCATTGCATCTTCAGCACAAGTACACAGGCATTCCCCGCCCCCCCCCCCCAAGGATGTCGCATTCTCCCCACTTCGGATTGCCAATAGCATTTAAAGTCCACAATAAAAACAGCCACTCAAAACTTCCCTAATTCCACAGGCTTTAGATCATGTGCCAACCGGCTCTTCAGCTTAAGGCACTGTTTCCAAAGAAGCTTTATCACTGAGCAATCCAAATACTTATCGATGTGATCTTCAAAATTCCCTTTTGTGATCATCAAATAATAAAATATTACCCTGGTATCTCTGATTACTCATAAGCAACCAGAATAAGAATTAAAGCGACCCCTCTCGATTCCTAGACAGTTAGGTGCTATATCTCAAGTCTTCTGTAATTAATTGTGAGTGAAAGGGGGTATGGTTTGGCAGCCTTGTAAAACTTTTCCCACATGGCTGAACCCACGGTCAGGAGACGTTAGGCAACATTAACTGCCTGCCCATTTCTGCAAGGCTCTAGAGGAACAGCTAGGCACTGGGGCTCCAGTCTTGAGGACCCTGGGACATGAGCCATCAGCATCTACCTTTCATCTTAGCTGAGATTTGGAGTAGGTTCAGACCACAGAGGCTCCTTAATTCTCACTAATTCATTTGCCTTCCTGATTCACTTGGCTTGGGCTAACCTGAGAATGATAATGAACCTGGGAGGGGAGCTCTTAGTCCCTTGCCTTTGAATGTGCTTCGCATGGATCGAGGGTTTTCTGTGAATCTTGCAAGAGGAAAGGAATCTTATTAGCACTGATTGCTAGTCATGAGGCTTTCTTTAAAAATTGCTCTTGTGTTTTAACTCTTGCGTGCTTGCTTGCTGGCAAAGCGGAGAGGCAAAATAAATACAAGTTGGGTTCTTTATTGAAGTGATGGTTATTTCGGGAAGCTGGGGTGATATCTTTATGTGTGACTTCAAGCAAATCTTAGTCGGTCAGCTTCACGCTGGTTTCCAAAAAACATCCTCGATGTCTCTCACTTTATCCCAAAACTTGCAGTACCTAAATTCATTTCTCATACCTTGTTTTACAGAGGTGGAGTTTTTCAAAGAAGCCTTGAATGCTTCTTTGAAAAAAAATCATTTTCAGGCTTAATTTACACAAGAGTTGTCAAGTTCACAGGCATTTCCTGTGGTTTTAGAATACTGTCGAATTGGCATTTTTGCTTTTACAATTAGTGTGTGGGGGACCTTTAACTTCCACCTAGGTAAGAATTTGTGCTTGAGATGAGAAAGTCAATAAATGAACTAGGCAAAGTGGTGTGTTTTAGTGAGGCAATAAAAAGGACAATTTGGATCCACTAGTTGAGCTGAAGGTGGACATTCTTTCAGGCCTGAGGTTCTAAACCACTGACGGAGTACTCCTTTTGTCAGTTGTGACAGTGCACAGATCCTCCTGTGCACATGTTGAAGTTAAATGCCTAGACTGTGAAGAAACAGATGCACCAGGGGCAGAAAGGGGCTTGCTTCAAGAATTGGAAAGGGGCCTCCAGGCAGGGCGGAGAGCTAACTTACTCTGGTACATTACAAAAGGAGTATCACCTCTAGTGACCTGTGCTTATCCTCCATTTGGGAACCCTCTTCTGAAGATGTGAAATTTGCACCACCATGTGAGCGGCCAGCCCAATCATGACATCCATCCATAATGTTTCTGAATGTGAAGCATGGCTAGTGGGCTGCGAAACTGAAGCCAAAAGTCATTGTGGTTATTTGGGCATAGAGAATACCAGAGTGCTAGTTCCCTGGAGGTCATTTGGTCTAATTCTCAGGAACCGTAACAATGACAAACTTAGGAACCTAATGTGCAGGGGACTTGTCCAAGGCCAAGGAGCTGCTTAGTGAGAGACTCAGGAGGGCAACACAGAAGGCAGGGCTCCAGTCCCCCACTTTGGGCACGGTGAGGGTAGAATTTCCACGTAAACTGTGGTGACATTGTCGTTCACATGTTCAAGAGCTCCATGCTGATGGGAAGTGTTTCAGTCCTTCAGTTGTCCTCCTAAGTCACGCTGCTCCTCCTCGGTGACTTTCAATTGCCTGGCATCATCAGCTCGCTTTCAATTTCAACTCTCTTCTTGGCCTGCCAAAGAACTTCACGGATTATGTTGACAACATCGGAGATCAAACTTTCAGCCATTTCCTCTCTCTAGAATCTCACACTCTTTTTCTCATGCCTCTTCACTTGGAATTTGCAAGTGCCTCTATCTCTGTCCACTGAGATAGTGAGCAAATCTTTTCTGGAGGAATTTATTTGGAATTCCGTAAAATCACTTGTCTGGTGTAAATCTATGGTTGTAAAAATATGTAATCTGAGAAATATGTAAGAAAAATGAATAATGTGATGATTTCAACCCATACTGAACAAAATATAAGAATTAGGTTTAGGAATTGATAGGCTGAAATCGCTCTCCCTGAAAATTGGGGAAGCGGGGTCTTCCAGTCTACTTAAAAACCCTTCAAGAAAAAGAACTGGTGATCTACTTCTGAATAAGCAACCACTGAAAACTTTTGATTCCATGAGTCAGAACTGATTTAATGGCAACTGCCCCTGGTAGCCCTTTCTTTGAGCAAGGCACTGAGCCTCGCCAACCCTCAGTTTTCTCTTTTGTAAACTCAGGAGAGTAATGTCTACTTTAAGGAGTTCTGTTGGTACAGACGATTCCCTGATGATGCAGTGATCAACCATTGGGGCTAATCACTGAAACAGTAGTGGCTCCAACTCACAAACTGTCCTTCTGGAGAAAGATGTGGCAGAACTGCTTCTAGATTTGCAGTCCTAGAAACACTATAAAAGCAAACTTCACCACCACGGAGTCAATCCTGACTGATAGCAACCCTAGAAGACAGAGTAGGACTTCCCCTGTTGGTTCCTAAGACTGCAACTGTTTGCTTGCAAGGATGGAAAACTCCATCTTTCTCTGTGGAGCCGCTGGTAGTTTCAAACTATTGCCCTCGGGATTGGCAGCCCGACACCACCAGCTTTCTTTGGAAATACTCCATGGCTCCTCTCCTTTCTCCTCCGGGATCTCTGAGTCAAAAATCAACTGGATGGCAACAGGGTTGGCTTTTGTTGGTTCCTGTTTTCATGCTTACTCTCTAGGAAGAGTTTTGAACGAGATGAGATGTAAAGTTCTTGATGACATATCCAGTATATAATATACTCTCTCTGAAAGTTACTGTTGTCCTTATGGGTGGCCTTGTTCTTATTCTAATGAATCAAAGAACGATGGATAGATGAGGAATCACTAAACTGACTGGACCTGGGTCTCTTCCAGAGAAAATGGAAGGACATGGTTGTGAAATGTCAATGCGAGCTTTCGGTTTGAGAAACTTTAGAAAAGTGTTGGCAGTCTTTCTCATATACACAAAAGGGGGCAACTTTAAAACAAAATGCTGTGAGGTGGTTTTGATCATTGTGGATTCATGTCAGATGAGGGCAACAAAGAGCCCAGAAAGGCAGTTCAGGATATCTCAAAAGACATGAACTAGGTAATGAACAGGGATCCAAAAATGCTCCCCAAAATAGCTTATTTGGGGCCTGAAAAAGTGAAAGACAGAATTTAGAAACAAGACAAACCTGACATTGAAAATATGAAGGCCATGAAACTCTAAAAGAAAAGGAAAACTTCTAAAGGGGATCATTTGAGGGCAGAGAATAGGGAAGGGAGTAGGGTAAAAAGATGAATTGTACCATGTTATGAACCACTGAGGTGGCAGTGGAAGAATCCAGAAGTAAGCAACCAAGAAGATAAATAACCTAAACCTTGCATACTGGAAACTTCGAAAAGTCAGGGAAAAATGTCCCTACAGAGAGTCCCTCCCTGCAGTGCAAAGCACAATGGACAGTGCATGCTAGACCTTACTATTCCTTCATATGAGAGAAAGGCCATGAAATGTAGACATTTGACTGACATCACTTAGTAAATGAATGGACAAATCAGAGAGGATTGGATTGTTATCCGCTGGGTATCAAAACTCCATCCATTCCTGCCGCTCAAAATTGAAGCCATGTGAATGCACAAGTTATTGGAAGGGCAAAGAAAAAAAAATAGGAGTTAAGAGTCAAAGAAGTCAAGTAAGTGTTTAATGCTACAGTGCTTTCTTGAATGAGGACGGATGACACACTGTTGGGTTTGGCAATTAGGAAGATACTGGTGACCTTGCAGGAAAGGTTCTTGTAAAGCAAGGAGGATGGGCTATCAGGACTAAGCCATGAAGGGATGGGAAAGAATGGTAGCTGGAATTACAAATTACCATTTGGAAAAATTTGGTCACACAAGACAGTTGCTGCTCGTAGGGCCAAGAGGAGACATCGTTCTCTTCTGTTACAGAAGACATGAAAATAGTTCTGGGCAACAACGATGGATTCAATTAAAATCACGGTATATTTGGAGGAAGTTAAGTAATTACAAAGCCTATTTACAGAGGAAGCAAACAAAATCTCTCTGTTGAATCCCATGATTAGTGAATTCTGAGTCTTGGACAGCTCCAATGTGATGAAACAGAGTTGTCAGAAATGTAACCCCCTAGGTCCATCACAGACCACCTACTAAATGGATTCTATTGCAAATCCTGTGTGGAACAGGAGGGCTGAGTATAGAACCAGGACCCTCTTCTCCTCTCTGAGAGGGAGTGCTGAAGGCGTTGCATTGAAAAGCGGACAGTTAGGAAGTCTGCAGCTACATTCTCCTTCCACCCAAAGCAGAACCAATGGCCAGTGTATTATGGGTAGGTGAAAGTGCACTTAATCTTTGTGCCTAAACTCTGCTGCTAAAATTCTACTGACAAATTTAAATTTATTTGGGGGGGGAGGAAATGAAGTTTTGTGGGACATAGTTGGGGCATTTAAAAAATACTAGCAAATGAAAAGATTAGAAACGTGGCAATATATACATTTGTGTACAAAAAGTGAGACAAAGGGAGTGGGATAGGGGTGGACATCTATTTCTTTTTTCTTTTATCCTTAAAAATCTATGGGAAATCAACTTCCCTTTATAGGCAGAGTATTATCTAACAACTCAGTCAACATCTAAAGTACATACTTGAATAAGATAAGGGACAGAAAAAAAGCAGTAGCCTTCTATCAGTCCCTTAGCGCTGTTTTTTAAATTAAGGATTTTATTAAGAAACGGAAAAAAGATAGCACACATCTTTTCTCACTCAATACAATTGTAATTTATTCGAAAGCAAGGTGGGAGCCATAGATTATGTTAACTGAAATTCTAGAGACCTCCATGGATTCAGAGACTTTCAAAAATACTTTTCTCATGGCACGTGTTGATTTAGGAAGTGTCCACATGACAGTAAAACAACCAATCAATTCAGTGGGGAAAAAAAATCAATTGATTCAATAAAAACATCAAACGGGCTGTTTGCTGTCATGAAGATCAAACTACTGTTTGACAGAACTTTTACTTTTTAATCAATGGTATTGACGTCTGTAAACACTCTCTTAACTTTGCCAGCCCATGGTCTCTGTACAAAGGAGTAAAACCAAGTTACTGATCATGAAGGGATTTTTGTAAAAGAGCACCTGGGAAAACCTCAACTTTCGGCCAAGATTTTTAACTTCCACTTTGCAACTGTTCCCATCAAGTCCAATTTCTTTCTTATTAACCTTCTTCAGAAAGAAATTTGTTCTGTAATGTGGTGCCATTTATTATGTAGTGCAATGGACCTCGGGCAACTCTGCCAGCCTCCTCAACAGCATCTTCGGTGTTTACCCTTCAAAGAAAGGTGGTCGATTTTAGGCTGCCTTTCATTATCTGCATCATTCATCCTTCTTGCCCGAGACCTCCGGAATGCGTAGCATAACCATCATTATCTAACTGCCAACTGTTTTCAGAGGAGCTATTGCTTTAAGCTCATTATTTCTTCTGATTGGAGAAGCTGCTGACTCTCGACAGCACACGGCAGCCAGCATGGTGCGTGTGTACAGATGAATGGTCCGGTTGTCCTTCAGAGTCTCTTTGTACCCAGCTTGGCCCCAGAACTGCAGCATGTCAGGGACCGCAATGCATACTCATGTACCTTAAACGTATTCAGGGAAAATCACACACACACACACACACACACACACACAGACTGCATTCATAAATAAGCTGCTAAAATAACCACATAATCCAGAGTTCCCAGATACCTAAGAGTTTGAAGATTATCATAATTCTCCTGCCATTAGTTTCCATAAGACTTCCTCGAAGTCGAGCACTGTTGATGGGGCAGTTAGCTTTCAAGAAGAATGGCATGAGCTACACTCTGGGAGATTCCCAGCTAAGTCTAAAAGTGGGTGAAGCACCATCGTGCAGATTGTAGGGAAAGTAGGAGAAGACTCCAGGAATGGTTTCCATTGAAAGCTTCATGCCAGCGTACCTCCACAGTATTGATTGACAGTCAGAACAAGAGACATGTCCAACATCTTTCTCTACAACACATTATTTAACAACCTAAATGGATGGAAATAGATGTTTCCGAGTTTGGGGATGCAATATTCTGAATTGCAAAGATGGAATGCTACTCACAAATATTGGCTACTTTTACCAACTGAAGTCTGTTTTTAGGAAATAGAATAATAAGAGTAGTTCTGTCAACCATGGGTTGGTAGTCCAAATAAAGCTTTGCCAGCTCCTTTAACTTTAACAAATCAAAGCAAATATATGTACCATGTTGCCAGGTTTGACTCGGCGCTTGTACATTATGCATCATATTATTTGTGTGAAAAGTCAGCGAGGCCGTGAGGATTAGTTCTGTCAGCTGTAAATATCTGCGTTACAGAAACACAGCTGGAAAGTCATGGCCTCCTTCCCTTCCACACTCTTTCTCATGGATAAAAATGAGCATGACTCGATTGATGTCTAAAAGACAGGCTATATTGTCACTGATCCCTGCCATGCTAACACTCCAGTATATCACCTCCAGTGATCTAGAGTCTTTTTGGATCTCTTGACTTAAATTTCTTGTTGCCTTGAGAAATGGGAACCCTCACCATATGCTTCTAGCAATCCTAGGAAGAGACTCTTACATTAAATAAATAAATAACATTACATGTAGGCCATGTAATGGTCTACTAAAGCTCTAAGAAGGCTAACCTGATAGGAACTATTGTTACTCTCCAGAGGAGCATCTGCTGCTGTTGCTAATGGTTGCATCTCTCTTAGAATGTAAGGAGGGATGTGGCGCTAACATTTTAGATTTGGGTCACCATTTATCTCTGTATTTTGAAAACACCATCTCTCACTGTACTTTGAAAAGAGATCCGTGGCAGTTCTTCCACTCTGCCAGGTGCTGCTTTTAGGCGCCATCAGAGCTCTGGCAGACATGTACTCCTGTCAATTTCATGACTGGGAGTCTAGTTTGTCAGTCTGGAGATATCAATCTGGAGCTAACCAATGAGTAGCCAATGAGGCCTCTGTGGGCAAGGCATTCTTCTGAGATTTCTGGCAAATCTCGTGGCATTTCCCAATTGGAGAAAGGAGACTTGACTTGGTCTCCTAGACAACGGACTACTGACAAGACGAAATGACAGCATGCTGATCGACCCTGATTCCTGGAGAATGGAGGAGCTGGAGGAGAAGTCACATGGGCTTGCCCTAATGGAAATCTGGAAACGAGGATCCCTGGGGAGACACCTGCCAGCACCAGGACACCTCTATTGCATGTGCTTTGTTAGTCAGAAGGAGACATAGAGTGGTGTCAGGCATATGGGCTAATATCAGATTTATGACGTGGACTGGACTGGGTTGGGATACCTTCTCAATGTTCCATTCCTCTTGTATATAAAGCTTTCCCTTATATCCATGTTTATGAATTTGTTTCTCTAGTCTACCTGGACTAACACAAGAGCTGATGAGACCTACAGCACCACTGAGCACCATGGGAGGAAGCACTGTTCTGTCCTGTGTCTTCCACACCATTGTTCTAGGGCCAGAACCCATTTCTTTCCTGTGTTGTTATCTATGGACAATCCTTTCTAAATCCAAATCCCATATGTTCTTAAGAACGGAGAGAGTGTAGTAACGACCATTCGTGGCATTTTTTTTCTATGAAATCAAAAGACCATCATAGACCAATCAAAGGACTTTATTGTGAAAATATCACTAATCACACTCCCCATTTTGATGCTATACAAAGCAATGAACAGTTGAAGGTGTGAATAAGTTACTTTTAAAAAATGAATCACTAAGAGGACATTTATCTTTTATACCTTAAATGAAATATTTTGAGATGATTATAGACTTAAATACAGTCATAGCAAGGTCCCCTGTAAACTTTCCCTAACTTTTTTCAAATATTTTATAAAGCTATAGGATATTATTATAATTGGAATATTAGGGCTGAGCCCCAGTGGCGTAGTGGTTGAGTGCGGGACTGCGGTCCATTGGCTTGGCAGTTCAAATCCAGCATCAGCTCTCCAGGAGCAAGGTTGGGCCTCCCCCTCCCAACAGAGGGCAGTGATGCCCCCCCAAGAAAACAATTGCAATATTAATATTGATAAAATAAACCTACCTAACTTCAAATCTGGGCAATTTTATTTGCATACTATGTGTGAAGTTTTAGACTTTAAGAGTTTTAATCTTTCAATATTAAGATTGGATTTTTTCATTAATCATTATCAGGGTATGTGGTAGGTAGGTGTCATTTTATTTCCCGTCAGAAACAAACCAATTCTTCAGTCCCATAAAAGTAGTTGAGATGTTTGATCAAATATTATTTCTTTTTTTTATTTAACACTTTACTGGAAACTCTTACAGATATCAAAACATTCCATAATTCAATCACATCGAGCAGTATTTTATAATTGTTTTACAGTCAGTTTCAAGACATTTTCTTTCTTCTTGAATTTCTTGATATCAACTCCCCTTTATTCCCTTCCTCGCTCCCTCCCTCATCCTCCCCCCCCCACCAGGAACTTTTTTCCCCTAAAATAGTTGGGGTTTTTTTTTGGTCATAACTTATACAACCTAATATATTTATTCACATACACTTCTCTTATTCGAGTCCATTGAGAGGGGTTATACAGTTATCAATGCTATCTACTCCCTATTCACTCCTTTACTCCCTCAAATGTTATTTCAAGATATAACTTGCCACAAAACTTTTCACCATGATGGTACCATCATCCAAGACCAAAAAAACCTGTGAAACAAGTGGACATGAAAGCTTACAAGCAACATGGATTGCTTCCCTCTTTACCCAAGGAGCTGGATGCTGTGAAAACTCTGAACAAGAATATGAGACAGACATGTAAGTTCACCCCTGGCTACAGCACTGGGTTGAATTTTGTCACTATTTTTATTGTGTGCCTCCTGGGTACACAGCACTATCTGAGTAAAATGAAATAAATTGTCCTGGATAGAAACATCACTAAGACCCAGTTCTAGGTTGTATCCCATTATAGATATCTTGGATATAACCCCCCAGACAGCAAACTCCCTTTTCCATTTCAGTTTCTCCAACTATATATTAAAAATTGGGGTGGGGGGGTGATGGAACAGAAAGTGTAAATATAGTAATGTGCAGAGTCAAGTTTAACTTTCTCCTATACTTGTGAAGAACAGTAGTAGTTCCTAGTGTTCAAGTGTTTATTCTGTATCTCAGTAATTACAGAGTAGAACCTAATGTTTATGCATTTACTCTATGCACATCCTAAAAATAGCTCAGCATATGCATGGTCTAGTTTAATCACTACCACACCACAAGGAAATCTAAGAAGTAAAGACTGTCACTCTCCCCATTTATAGTTGACAAAACTGAGGATTAATGGATTTAAATTACTAAAGAACAAGCAATAGATAGCTGGCAAAGCTGACTTACCATCGTCCTTATCTTCCCTCCTACACTGTCCCTTACCATAGTCCATATCTTCTCTCCTACATTGGTTCCTACAGAAAAGTCGTTCCTAAGATCTGTGGTCTTGTTTGGTGGCCCATCACGAAGATTTCTCTGTATTGTAAAACTGCTACCCAAGGAGCAGGGGGTGCTAAGGATATAGAACACACCTTTCCCACCATTCCCCACCTCCACCCCAGCTTTCCCAAGATATCCCAAAGGGTGTTATCTAACCACTCTCTTGCCACAGGAACAAGAAGATAAAACTTAGGAGTGAAAAAAGAAGCAAAACATAGGCACACACAGAAGAGTTTCACAAAAATACCAGTCTAGTCAGTCTCACCATGGTAAAGCTCAGTGATAGTGAATCCGCTGCCATGAAGGCCATTCCAATCTCCTGTATGTCAGAGTAAAACTGCCCTGCAGGGGTTTCACTATGACCAATTTTTACGAAGATGATCAGTTTTTCTTTCTTCAAAGACACTCCTGGGTGGACTCAAACCTCTCGCCTTTCAGTTATCAGTCATATGCCAAAAGACTCCAAAGGACCAGCTTAAAAAGCCAGTTATATTTTTTTTAAAGAAAAGAAAGAAGCCTTCCGGAGTGGAGCAGGAGCCCTGGTGGCACTGTGGTCAAGCACTGGACTGCTAACCCAAAGATCACGAGTTCAAACCACCTGTGTGTTTCCCAGGACAAAGAGGTAGCAATCTGCTTCCCAAAAGACGACTATGGAGGCCTATGGGGCAGTTCTCTGTCATACAAGGTTGCTATGAGTCCGAGTTGACTCCAGATATGTAACAACAGGAAGTCGTTTGCACAACAATTAATAACCAGAAGCAAAAGGGAAAATAGTCTTTTACTAGGATTAGAAGGGCTGGGTGGGCGTGGGGCGAGCAAAACAGAAGAGTCGGTTCAGCCATCTCTTCATCTCTCATACTCTAATCCAGAAGCATCAAATTTATGAGTCTACAGAGGCCTTTTAAAAACTGGAGGAGGAATCCGGCTGGTAGTCTTCAGAGGATACTGTGCAGAGAACAAAGCCCGGATGCCATCAAATACAGGGACCTCCTCCCCAGTCCCTAAGAGGTTGTCGTAAATCTCCAGAGAGGCACCCACAGCTCCATGTGGATCTCTCTGGCTACACACATAAAAAACATCTTCATTCATTAGACATCAAAATTCCTGCCTACAGAACTGTCCTGATGAAAGGAGGTAAGTTCACCTCTGTGAGGCTCAGGGATGGGCTGCCTGCAGCCTATAATGCTCAGAGTAAGGAGTCCTTGCCGTGTACGGTAGTTGATAAGTAGCTCAGCAGCGAAGAAAACCTCCCGGTCGGAGTCCGCTGCTGTGCATGCCCCATCGCACAGAGAGACAGATGGAGGTGTTGAGCTGGGGATGGCTTCCAGTGCAGATGGGGTGCAGGAAAGGTGGCTTGTTAATAACACTGCTGCTCTAAGCAACTTCCTGACAGCAGTCAAAGTTTCAGGATCACGGACTTGTGGCTTCTTGAAAATTGCTGCAAGACTGACATAATTCCTAGTGTAATTCCTGGTGTTCTGCCAATACAAAATAAGAAAAGTCTTAATGAAACTCCAAAGGACTATAGAGGAAGGCCAGTGGCGTGAAGTGACTGACATTTGATGAGATTTTATGTTTTCTGCTCTTGCTGTTCTAGGGTGAACATTTGAATATTAATGTTCAAGAAAATTATGTTCCGGTTTTGATCCCCTTTCTTTGTTTCTGAGCAGGCGAACAACCATCAAAGAGCACCTTCATGTTTATGCGCAGTCAGTCCCAGATTAGGAAGAGTTTCCTTTCTATCTGTCCAAGTCAAATTTGTGTGTACGTTGGAACATTTGGACAGTGTGTCTCAACTTTCCTAATGCCGTGACCCTTTCATACAGTTCCGCATGCTGTAGTGACCCCCTGAATCATAAAATTATTTTCATTGCTACTTCATAATGGTAATTTTGCTACTGTTATGAATGGGGCGATCCCTGGAAAGAGTCATTCAACCCCTAAAGGGGTTGCAACCCCCAGGTTGAGAACCACTGATTTGAGGCCTGTTTGTATTTAACATAAGTTAGTCAAGTGTTTGTCTTGTTCATTGTCATCAAGTGAGAATTGACTCACAATGACCGTACATGATGGAGCAGAACTGCCCTGGTGGCTTTCAAAGGCTGTAGATTTTCGAGCAGAAAATCACACCTGTCTCTCATGGAGTCGCATAGCTGGCCTTGGAGTTTGCATTCCAACTCCTAAGGCACTATGCCACCAAAGCTCTTTATGTTTGCCTTAGTATACAGTGTATAGTGTGCCTTTTGATTCATTAAAAATAAGAGGAAAACAATAATTCGCACAACACTAAAACATCCTTAACATAATACTGCAATACTAGTAACTACAAGGTTTGGGTGTATGTTGCAAAGTAACAGCCATTCATTATGACAAATGATAGTATGATGCCAGTGGCAAGAACTTCACAATTCTCTTGAGTGGCCAGTGTCAGACCAGCCTTTCTAAAGTAACAGATTTTGACATTGGTAAGGCGGGACACCATTGATGGGGGAGGGGTGGGTGTTAGTCTGGGCAGACTAAAGAAACAAATTCATAGACACGCATATGGATATAAGGGTAAGGTTTATATGCAAGAGGAATGGAACATTGAGAAAGCATCCCAACCCAGTCTGGTTGGAAGTCATAAGTTTGATATTAGCCGAAATGCCCAATACCTGTCTACAAAGTTCCCTTTCGGCTCACGATGTCATAGGTCAGTGGGTGTAGAGTCCCGGCACTGGCAAGGGTCTCCCCATGGCTCCTCACTTCCAGCGCTCAGGGTCCATCACCAGGATCCAGTGGTGATAGAAGCAACTCAGCGCTGGCAGGGGTCTCCATGTGGCTTCTCCAGCTTCAGAGGTCTGGGTCCATCAGGGTAAGGTCACATGGCTTCTCCTTTGGCTCCTCCAGCTCCTGGGATGCTGCCATCTTGTCTTGTCCATAGTTCATTGTCTCAGAGATTGAATCCCACCAACTGGGGAGATGGCCTCTCATCTCCATGAGGGAAATATCGTGTGATTTCCCAGAAGTCTCAGGAGAAAGTCATGCCCACATAGAGGTCTCATTGACCACTCGGTAGCTATCTCCAGATTCACGGGCTAGATTCCACCCCTACGTCTCAATCATGAAAGTAACATAAGCACATGACTGCCACAGGGGAGTAAGAGGGTAGAAGCGGTATATTCCCTTCCTGTTCTCCCACTGTTTCCTAGCTTGTCGTGCATTCCTTCCAAAAATTGGGACTTTTTAAAAATACCGTGGGACATGGGAAAATTTATTTGAAATTGGAACTATCCTGCCAAAAGCAGGACATCTGGTTATCTCCACTGGCAGCAGTAAGGGTCCTTGTGCCTCTTGCATCTAGACTTTCCCAGCCAACTCCCCCTGGGGGTGTGACACAGGGCTGGAGATGGGACAGTAATAAGGCTAGGGCAAGACTGGAGAAAGCTGGGTCTAGGTTGGGGTCCGTATTATTCCTACAATATTCAATTGTAGACAATGCCCAAGTGAGTGTGGAGGATCTAAACCAGATCTGAAACTGGGGCTTCTGTGGAGGTACCACAGTGTCATCCACCCTGAACCCTGAGGAGCTTGTTTCGAGACAGACTCTTCGAGGCCCATGGTCAAGTGCTAGCCCAGGACCAGGTTTGATACAGGCTGCTGTAGGGTGAGTCAGGGGCACAGCCGTGCACCACCCTGGAACTTGCCAAGCCTGGTCTTTCGGGTTTCTCTCAAGAAAAAAGCATACAGGCATTAGCTAATCACTAAAAATTGTACATATATCAGACATTTTGCAAAACATTATCATCTAGGGGATGCTTGCATATCCCTTAAAAAAAACTTTTAGTGGACGCCACAAAACAAATTTTGATGGGAGAACAACCAAGTATGTAGCTAATTATGGGAGGAGTTCATTTTCAGACAACTTATCAGGCCAGCGAACTGAAGTTTCTGCCCGGGGTCAGGTGATCTTTACAAAAAATATGATTAATGGAAGACCAAATTGGAACATTAACTTGAGCATTGTTGGACTTTGACAATGTAATTACACAGTAGCTTTTTTCTTCATGCTGTCACAGATTATACCCTCACAAAATGACGATATTCTCTTCTTTTCAAAAAAGTACAAATCATAATAAACATTCTAAATGTCTTCCTGGGATAAGCTGTAATGAATAAATGTCTGGCTGAGACATTTCTCACTGAGAAAGTTCAGAATTAACAATGAGTATGATAAGAATATGCTACCGTTTTATTGATCCTAAAAATGGACAGAGCAGAGAGTTTCTAGGGACATTCAAAAGGGAGCTTGCTTTTATCTTTAAAAAAGGAGAAAAAGTTGGCATTCATGGACCAACTCAATGTAAAATGTACGTGAGTCCCCCGTTTCTGCTCCCACTTCCTTCTTTTCCTACTAGTATAAACTCTGACAAATCAAGTAGTCTTAACACAAGGATAGACATATCCTTGGTAGGAAATAAAATATCAGGGATATATTAGGTTACTAATGCTTATGAAAATGTAATACAATAGATTCTTATATTTTAGTGGGCAGTCACTGAATGGCATACTATTGCTCTAACCAAATAAATCAGTAATTGCACATATTTTGATCTAACAAGAGAACCAAAGTAAATGCTGAGCAATCAATTAGATTGTTGAACATAGGTGAAACCACGACACAACATGTGAAGACATGTGGCGCATGCTCAGAGCTTCACTTTACTTGAAGAATGTCTGGGTGGAGCTTTTGTAGTACGCATTTGTCCTGATAGGTGAGTATCCAGCAACTCTCTCTGAGTGAGTGCAACATGGTGGCATCACCTGAGAAGATTCTCTGTGGTCACAGTGAGTTTCTTTGTGATAGCAGTTTTCACTCAAATCTCATTTTTTATGATGGTTGATTTAAGAGAATAATGTGTAGCTGTGAAGTTTTGTTTCTTGCTTGGAAAAAATTCTACAGAAACTATTGTGATGTTGAATATAGCTTACAAGGACAGCACGATGGGTAAGACTCGAGTGTATCCGTGGTTTTCTTGTCTCAAAAAAAAGTGATATGTCAATTGATCACAAACCTCATTCTGGACATGTCAACTTCCCAAACTGATGAAAACCTTGGCTCCTAGTACATTTGGAGTTCATTCTACCAGGTAAGACTGACAATTGATCTTCATATTTAGAGGTTCTGAAAAAAATGTCTAACAGTGTGTGACAAAAACAATCTGATTTGTGGAAGAGGGGCCATCCACTGGTCTTGCCTACCACAACAAAGTGCCTGCTTATGCAGCCATCTCATGCGCCAGTTTGAAGCAAAAAACAGCATGCCTCTCTGGTCACACGCACCTGACCTCGCTTTGTGTGACTTCTTTCTGTTTCCAAGCATGAAGAGGGACATGAAAACACAGTGATTTGACAATGTAGCAGAGGTCAAGAAAAAAATAAGGGTGGTTCTACCAGTCATCCAAACAAATGAGTTTAAAAACGGTTTCCAAGAATGAATTTGCAGATTTGACAACTGTATTAAATGTAATGCAAAGTACTAAGAGGGCTCTGTGGCACCCCGTGATTATATAGTGGTTAGTACTCTGTGGATGTGGAAAGTACTTTACAGGTAGTAAGGTTGTTTTGTAAAAAAAAAAATCTTAAATACATACATTTGAAAAAATAATTCTGGCTTTGGGGGGTACCCCCCCCAGGTGTGTGTGTGTGTGTGTGTGTACACGCACACACACGCACATATATCAAGAGATAGCTCACCCAGTTTTCAAGGTGGGAAAGTTCCATGTCAATGGGTCAGATGTCAGACCGGAGGCTTCCGCTGGCATATGTAGCTGTAGGGACTGATGAATACAAGATTGGCAAGTTGGACAGAGATCTGGCTTCTGGTTGCCAGACAAATGATTCCAAGGATGGTGAGAAGGCGGGGAGGTGAGGATTGTCAGGATCAGCCAACAATAGGGAAGCTACTGACTCAACTCCAGAAACCCCATGGTCAGAGGGAGAGTCTGTTTCAGCATTCGGGCCCAGTAGGAAACAAGCAACATTTCCTGCAGCATTTGGAAATGGGACAGAACCCAGCAGGAATATCACAAAGATTACTAAAACTCAACTGGCAGAACACAGAGAATTGTGGTCCAGCCAAGTGGATCAAAAACATTAATGATCACAGAACTTAAGCTTGGGTGCTAAGTGCCAGGGTTATCAGTAATCTTGTCTGCAAATTATTTAAAGATCATTGTAAAGATAAAGTGAGATTGTGGGTATTATATATCTTTGTGGTGAATTAAATGACCAATTTCAGTGAGTGTTTTGTTTGTTGGCTTGGTTTGGTTGGGTTATTGGTGATGTAGACTAAGCATTGGGTCGCTAAGAAGAAGGTCGGTGTTTAATTTGCCAGCACCTCCACATGAAAAAGATGGGTTTGTTTGCTTCCATGAAGATTTATAGTCTTTCTTTTTTTTAGTCATTTCATTGGGTGTTCATACAACTCTTATCGTGTTCACATTTACTTATTTGTTGTCATCATCATTCTTAAAACATCCTTCTCCTACTTAGACCCCCATTATCAGCTCCCCATATTTCCCCTCTTATCCCTTTCCCCCTCCCTTATAATCCCTTAATAGTTTACAAATTATTATTACTTTTTCATATCATACACTGTCCAATGTGTCCCTTCACCCGCTTTCCTGTAGTCCATACCCCAGGGAGGAGGTTATATGTAAATCCCTGCAATTGGTTCCCCCTTTCCAGTAAAGATGGAATGTCTTGAAAATTTCATGTAACAGTTCTACTCTGCTCTATCTGGTTCGAATGAACTGAAATCAACTCAACAGTGGGTCCAGTTTGATATGGTTTTATATATGTATTGTATACTTTTAACATTAATAAAGACCATGCTAAGGCTTGGACACTAGAAGATGTTATTGTGCATGTGAATTGTTGTGATAGTAGTAACATTTTGTGCCATCAAAATCAATGGGATGTGTTAAAACCTTTAAGAATGATTGAATTTTGTTACGGTAATGCTGGCTGAGTATCTCCTATATACTGGGAATTATATTCTCGCTCTCATGGCATTCATGCTAACTCATAGTGTAGATAGAACTGCCCCTGTGGGTTGTGGAGACTGTAACTCTTTATGGGGGTAGAAAGCACCGCCTGAAGGGATGACCTTTACATTACCAGCCCAGTGCTCAGTAACCTCTATGTCCTTTGGCTGTGGTATCATTTTAGGTATGCTCTCTCAATCACAAGTCCAAGCATACTGCTAATAAATCAAGTCTGACTCATAATGCTCCTATAGGAATGAGTACAACTGCTTCAGGCTTTCTGAGACTGATTGTTTAACAGGAGCAAACTCCCGTATCTTTCTCCCATGTGTGGGTGGTAGGTTTGAACTACCAACCTTTCTGTTAGTACCTCAGGACATAGACCCCTGTGCTATTGGTGCCCCTTGTGAACATAAGATATAGATCACAGTTATCAAGCTGCACCTATGAGGTAGCATCACTATTCCCATTCTACAGATCAAAACACCAAGGTTCTGAGATTCTGAATGTTTACCCAAAGCTTCTTAACTAGTACACTGGTAGAGGAACTCTTTAAAGAAGGAGCCATTACTGCAGGAACAAAATTATACTGTATCCCTAAAGCTAGATTATATTGTGTGACAGTAAAAACCACGGGACAACATATTTGGTTCTATCTTGCTTAGGTAGAGGACATAATAGGGAAACGTTGCTTCCTTTACTAGCATTGTTAAAAATTCATTCTGGTTCACCAAGCCAAACCATGCCACCTAGTAAGGATCCTTGTGGGAAAAACAAACAACAAAAACTTCCCACACAGTATCCTTGCTCCATGCCAGATCCCTAGAGGCTGGCTGAGAGTTACTAAAGCCAGACGCTATGGGGGTTCTTGTAATATGCCATGGACGCACGGGGCTCACAGTCAAAACCTAAATGAAACACCACACACTAAAAAGGAAGGAAGTACAGGTTCCTGTGACATACTTATCAAGCTGTAAGACAAATAGATATCTATGTTAAAAGTAAAAATGGTGACATACTTTTCGCTTTCACTTTGTCTTTCAGGGGCCGACGAAGGGTTGGAGCTGGAAGTGAGAGCCAAGTGGTGAAGGGCGACAGCGGAGACTGACTCTCAAACATCGCCGCTAATCTGCTCCCTGCTGCCGCGCCTGCCACTCAGATGAATTCTAGAGGCTGGAGCCCAGTGTTGTGAGAACAAGAAACGCGAGATGAGAAGGGAGCAGCGAATGTTGTGGGAGAAAAGAGAACAGCAAAGCCTGGTGTGTAGAAGATTTAGTCATCTTTCAATTTGCTGTCTTTTTTTTTTAATGCGTGTATGTGTGCATAAATCCTGCCAGCTACTTATTCATATTCCAATTGACTACACATTTATCTTTTCTTTGGGAGCGTTGTTCCCCCCCCCCCTATTTAAATATTTAATCCCAAACTTGTTAGGTACAAGTTTATAAATAGTGCAATTGGCACACACACTGATTCACGCGGTATGGGGCAAATGAATCAAATCAATCTATTTATAAATAGTTATCGATCTGCTTCTCTCTGCTGTACTGTGATTTCACATAGTAGACCCAAATGATCCGTCGTACATCCACACCTTCGGTTTAATGGAAAGATGACTATGTGATGTGTTGTTTAATGGCAGCCCCTTAATGTCTTTGTCTAAAGACCTTGAAGAATAAGAAATGGACACTTCAGGTGAGCTAAAATGATCCTCTCAATCGGGCACCGATGTTCATTCCCTGTTAATCTGCCGCACTCTTTTCTTGGGCTCAGTCAACAGACAGGAGGCTCTGCGGTGGAAAAACAGCCCAGCAGGTAATACGCAGAGCCAGTAAACTGCCAGCTTGTTGACAGGCAGTGTGGTAGATTTCATACTCTATGGGGATGTCAGCTTCCAGGGAGTTCAAACAGAAGCCCTAGTGAAGCCAAACTCCAAGTCAGTAATTTTGCCTGTCAGGAATGCTATGGCAGACGGATTTAGCAGTGGCCGGACATGTCCAGACTCTAACAGAGATTTTGAAAGAACAGGAAAATCACTCAGGATTTTGTTTCCAGCCATTCCCATCCATCTCCACCCATTGGAAACCACCTTTCTAAAATCAAGACAATTTCAGCAGCAGAACAAAGGGTCACCAGGGAAAAGAATTTCCATGTGGGCAGGGCAGACTTTATCCCTGGAGCTTTACCCACTTCAAGTTAGCAATCTTCATTGTGACCAGAAGGCTCCCTTAAGGCAGGCCAATGTACTCTCGTCTAAGCTCCCCATACATTCCACGGTGGATTTTTATATAATGCATGGATTTCTAGAAACTACTTTTCTCTAAAGAAAGGGATAGAAATGGACAAGTAAATTCTTCTAAGTGAGAAAAAGGGGGAGTTTGTTCTTCTATGAAAACCTAGATCTGTACTACAAATACTTAAAAGCATCCTGACTTTCTCTCTCTGACTCAACCTTATTGAGTGAAAGACAGAGTGAGAGAAAAACTAAAGAAAGATTTGGTTGCAAAATAGCACTAACTCATCAGAATGCGAAGAAAGACACATCCTTAAGATTCCTATTGACTTCAAATTTTTATTTCACAATCATTCGCACGTAAGACCTTAATAAACATCACAAAGTATCCCCACACACACATACACAGTGATCACCATATGGATGACTATTTAGTAGAATGATGGTTTTAGACTCTTTATATAAGCAGAGTATCTACTTTAAGCTAATCAGCTAAGCTCTGTTAACACACACTTTATTTTATTACATGGAAATCATTTCCTAAGGTAGAAGCTACAAGATAACAGTTTGTAGTTGCTAAGAGACATGGCCAATCTATCAATAAAGAATAAAGGATTTTTTCTTTCTAGGTAGGTCTCAGATTAATAGAAAAATGAATATATAGATTAGGGTTAAAAGAATGGCAATTGAAACTGCTAGACCTAGATGTAATGATGAGTAGTCTTCACCTGTTGTTGCCATCTTCCAAAAGTGTATCAAAGTCCTATCTTTGAAGCTGCAACCAACACGTAAGGTGATTCTTCACATGATTCATGAACACAGCCAGTCTTCCCTCCTATCATTGAACCCTAAACACTACCAGCATCTCATCCCATCTAACCAATCTCTTGTTTTGATCCTCCTTGTAAATTGAGCCGCATATTCTCAAGCAGCCATCTAGCTCAGGAGCAACAAAGCCCACATGGAAGAAGCATATCAGCCTGTGTGGCTACAAGGTGTCAAAGGGATCAAGTCTCAGGCATCAAAGAACTGAATATTGCATAACTATAAATGAGTGGGGACCCAAAGTCAATAAGTAGGTGAAGCGATATCCCCTCACAGAGGGACTGCAGGGAGAAGAGGAGCCAAAGTACAGTATGGCAACAAAGAGGTATGCAACTTTCCTCTAGTTCTCAAATGCTTCCTCCCACTCACTATCATGATCCCAGTTCTACCTGACAAATACAGCTAGAGCAGGGGATGTACACTGGAGCCAGAAACAAGAGGAATTCAGGATAAGTGATCCCTTCAGGACCAGTGGTGGGTGTGGTGATACCGGGAGGGTGCAGGAGAGTGGAGAGGAAGGGGGAAACCAGTTGTAGGAATCTACACATGATCTCTCTGGAGTACAGAGAGTTGGGAAGTAGGTGAGATGACAGAGTATCGGACAGAGTATGATATGAAAAAGTAATAGCAATGTGTAGCTATTAAGGACTCATGGGGAAGGGGAAATGAGGAAGGAGGGGAAATATGGGGAGCTGGTATTGGGGGCCTAAGTGGAGGGAGGATGTTTCAGGAGTGATGATGGCAACAGGTGTGCAAATGTGGTACGCATACAATTGACATATGTATTGATCATGATGGAAGTTGTATGAGCCCCCAATAAAATGATCTATTTAAAAAAAATTTCCCATTATGTAGAATCAGATTCACATGAAGAAAAGAAAGTTACTCCCCACTCTCCACCCCCGAAGATTATAAGGGGATTTGGGAATACATATACATATGTATGTATATGTATATGTGTGTATATCAGGCTATTTCAGAAATTCCAATGGGTGGTCCAACTTTAGGGCAGAAGTAGAGTCATGATCCTACCCACACATTCAATTCCTGAAATATCCTGCATGCTGAGCACTATCTTTGAATTTACTTGCTATGAATATTTTAACTCATGTATTTATTTTTAATGACAGCTACCCCTGTTCTGTAGCTGCCTCGAGCAGGCTTGGTTTGTAAACTCCTCCAGGTCAGTGAACGTGTCAGTCTAACCCTATCTTGCCCCAGTTGTACCTTTCAGTTTTGTGTTTAAACAATAAACCCTTCCTAGAGAATTCTTTTGGGCTTAGTAAAATAACTTATTATGCTCCTGAAGGATATGACATTCTTCTGCCTCAGATAAGGGACAGTGTTACTTAGGTCTTGGGTTTTTTTATTTTTCGTTTTGTTTTTTTAATCTTCAGTTACTTATTTTCCCCCTACTACCCACAGTAATCTAAATGCTAATATAAACAAAATACTCAAGAAAATATCTTGGTAATAGTAAGGCCTCAGTAAATGTTAATTAGACTTTTGAGACAGTTTACAGAATGGTAAATACATGGACTTACAATTCAGTCATCCAACATAAACAAAACTGATTATATCATTTTCTATTTGGGTTTAGGCAAGTTGCTTAATCCATCTACAGATAATATTACATTCTTCATGTGCTCTGTTGTGAATGAATGTGGGTGAAGCAATTAGCACGTAGTTCTTGGCACATAACACCAAAATAAAAAAGCACCCTCCTATCTGTGGAACCCAAAAGCTTTCATCAGATAACCTGGCATTAAACTACATTTGGAACGTCTTGGGGATTTTGTTTGATTTGTGACAACCTGGCCTTTATGTTCTCCTTCCGCCCCTTGGGCCTACTGATTTTTATCCTGTGTATATTTTTGTTTGTTTTAACCCTCTAGCTCCCTACATATGGATGCTCTCTAAGGTTCTCATTGAAGAAACGTCTCCTTTTTCAACGCATTCTAAACTTCAGCCACCTCATTGTCACTCACACACTTTGTGTGTGATTTCATCTCATAGATGTCAGAATTAAAAAGACTCCGTTGGGTAAGAATGTCTTCATCTTCCCACTATATCTCTAAACTGATCCATTGTCCCCTCTGCTTTCACTTCCATGATAACACAAGAGGTGTCCTTCCTCCAAAAATAAAGGCTAATTTCTCCACTTTCACTCCAGGTAATGTTCATTTTGGCCTTCTCTGGGATTTTGTTCCATTTATACCATTTCTCTTCCCTACTTATTGTCTCCTCTTCTGCATTCATTTATGTTTAAGATAGTTGTGCTTAAAAACAGAAATAGATCCTTAGTTTTTCCTATACCTCTTTCCAGCCGCTGCTTAAACTCTTTTCTCTCCTTCACAATCAAGCTTATGAAAACAATATCTGTCAGCCTTCTTCATTTTCTCACATCCCATTCACATTTTAACTCAATTTAGTGTGCCTTCTGACCCCATTACAAAAAAATTATTTCATTAGCATACACCTATGATATCCATGATACCAAAGTGAATAGCTATTTTTCTGTACTCATTTTTCATGACAACAGACCATTTGGCAGAGTGGTCTGTATTCTTGCATTTGTCTTTCACGACACCATCTCTCTTGGTTTACCTCATACTTAGAAAATTCTACATCTTTCAGAGAAATATGCCCTCTACCCTGTGTCTAAATGTGTATGTTTTCCAACCCAAGTTCAATTATCTCTTCTAATTTGTTCCATCTTGTCTTAGCAATATATACATTTTATATTCACAACTGCATGCACCTCATAGTCTAAACTCCACAAAGGCAAAGGTGCAACACATATACAAGGTTCAAAAATCCCTAAGGTGGAAAAACCTAGTATTTGTTTTGTATTCCGTCTTCCTGTAAACATTTCAAACCTTTAAATATCACCAATCGGGCTGAGCCCCGGTGGTTTAAGTGGTTGAGTGTGGGACTGCGGTCCACAGGCTTGGCGGTTCAAATCCAGCAGCAGCTCTCCAGGAGCAAGACTGGGTAGCTCCCACGACCACCAGAGGGCAGTGCTGTCCCCCAAAAAATAAATAAATAAAAAATAAATATCACCACTCAAAACTGCCACAGTCGCCATAAGTTCACACTTCAAAATTTGAATCCTAATTATTCTTAAATGCTCCTCGTCTGAGACAAAACTGTATCCACTCATTTACTGAGGATTGGAACAGGTTTACTACATCATTCTGGCAAGAATTTGGAAGTCCACATTGATGTCTCCCTCTCCCTCATTTCACACCACATCTCACAGTTCTAGCCCCACTTCTCTTCCCCACGGCCACCACCCCATTGATTGAATCCTCTCCATTGCTCAGTCGTATGGTTCATGCTCCCAAAGCAGGTGTTTTGCCATTCAGTCCATTCAAACTCTTAACAAACCAATGGAACAGACTGGAATGACGTCAGTGGGTTTCTGAGACCCTGGGCATGGAGAACCTCAGCTTTCTCCTGCAGGGTGCCTACTAGTTTTGAACCACTGACATCCGGATGGTTAATATAACCTCCTAGATAAACTATGTCCTTTTTCTGATCTTCATCTTCCACCCCTCCTCCTAGAATCAGGAACAAACTGGAACTTTCACCATGCTACTTTTCTATTTTAAATTCATCGATGAGTTGTCACTGATTTAAATAGATTCCAACACTTTCATTATGGCTAAATGCTCTTGCATGGCTTTGTTGTTGATTTCCTTTACAATAACATCATCAAAATCACTTCCCTTTCATGGTTTCACATTTTTACATATTTTGGTCTTCTTTGAGTTGTATGAATATTCACCACCCTCTCTAACCTCAGTGCTTCTACTGCTCTAGGGGGGAATATATATATATATATATATATACATATATACATATATATATAGCACCTAGCATATTCACTTTCTTTAGGTTTCTGCTAAAATGAAATGAAAGAAAAATTCCTAATTATTCTAATATGAATCATTAATTTCCCCAAATATGATAAATATCTGATTCTGTTGTGCATTTTTCTTCATATATCTTTGAACTATTTAATTTATATAATTTATCTATATGTGTGTATCCCCTGACAGAAACCATATGAAGGCAGATAGTATATCTAATTGTTCAACTGTGTGTTTGTCACATGGTATTAGGCAGGTATTGGGCATTCCAGGACTAAATAAAAGCCTTTATGATGCTTGTCTAACTTTGATCCCTCTTCTGTGTATCAGACTTTGGTGTCCAAATGCCTTCTTGACATATCCACAGAGACAAACTACAGGCAACTTAAATTTAGCCTATCAGTCACCAAGCACATTATCAACCCTCTCTCTCCTTCACTATCTCTGTTATTGGCCCCCCACCTCTTGTCTGTCACTTGGTCATACTGTGGTGGCTTGCGTGTTGTTATGATGCTGGAAGATATTTCATTGGTAGTTCAAATATAAATGGGGTCATTCAATGTGAACAGGTTTTAGCAGAGCTCCCAAACTAAGAACAGACTACCAAGAAGGAAAAGGCTATCCAAGTTAGAGGAATTAGCCACCAAAACCACAATGGATAGCATTTGAACATACATACTGAAAACCTCATGAATGGAAGCAGAACACGGTCAGAGACAGTGGCAGCCAGAATATGAGACCCTCAAATCAGAAGGTCCTCAAAATATGACTAAGGAAGAGCTGTATTCTTTTTTTTTAAGAGCTGTATTCTTGAAGTAGTGTCGATCATAATGATATAAATGGAGTAAAGCTTACATAATAAAATCTTCAGGACCTTCATTTACTGATGGGGCACAACTCAACATGAGAAAAAAGAGCTTAAAAGTAAATTAACAATGGTAACTTGGAATGTATGATGTATGAATCAAGGAACATTGGAATAAAAATTTAAAGGGAACATGGATATAGGAAAATTGGAAATAATAAAAATTTAAGTGGAACACATAAAGATCCATATTCTAAGTGTTAGTAAGCTGAAATGAAATGATATATTTCACTTGAATCAGAATCATATGATTTTCTATGCCAGGAAGTGAATAACACAAACAAGAGGAATGGCACTGTATGCAATATAAAAAAAACAAGGTCTCTTGAAGTAAACTGTTGTCTATGATAGGCTAATTTCTATCCAAATGCAACATTCAAATTTTTGCATCAACCACTACAACTAGTAGGAATTGTAGAATTTAATGAATGTATTCAGTCTGCTATTGATCACATACAATCAGGATGCATTGATAATTATTACTGATTGAAAGAGAAAAGTTGAAAACCATTAGGAAAGAGCAGCTGAAAAACATTTTCTTGGTAATAAAAACAAAGCTGAAGAATAATGAAAGATCAACAACTTCTTCTGCTCAAAGACTTTTTTTTCCCAATGACACAAAATATGACTATGCATCTGGACTTCTCCAGGTGGAATGCACAGAAATAACTTGGACTAAGACCTGGGGGAAGAGATTATACGATGCTCAATGCCAGCAGCTAAACTAAGCCACAGGTTGGCCGTGGATCAGGCCATCAATTGCTCAAATATAAGTTCATTTGAATGAGAACCAATTCATTGCTTTGAGGATATCCTACCCAAGCTTTAATAACATCAGAAGAACAGACTTGATGCATCCAACACAAATGTCAGAAGACCTAATGAGCTGAGGGAGCACATCAGAAACATCATACATGAAGAAAGCAAAACATCATCCAAAAGACAGGACAGAAATGTCAAATGGATGCCAGAAGAGACCATCAAGCATAGCATAAATAAGGCAAATGGAAGACAGGGTGCAGCCAGGAAATTAAATATAAAATTTCAAAGGGGAGGCAAGAAGGCAAAGGCAAATATTATAATGAAAGTCATGAAGACCTTTCATTATAAACATCATGGAGTTAGAAAAACAAAAAAGAAAGAAGACACTTAGATATCTTAAACTTAAAGAACAGAAGAAAAAAATTAAGCCTCAAGTTTCAGCATTGAAAGATTCTAGGGGCAAAGTATTGAATGACACAGGGAGCATCAAAAGAAGATGGAAAGCATACCCAGAGTCGCTATACCAAAAGGAACTGGTCGACATTCAACCATTTCAGGAGGCAGCAAGTGAGCAAGGAGAAATTCAAACTGCACTGAAAGAATTAGCAAAAACAAGGCTGCAGGAATTTATGAAATGCTTCAGTAAGCTGGTGAGGCACTAGTAGTGCTCATTCATTTATGCCTAGAAATTTGTAAGACATCTATTTGGCCAACTGACTGGAATAGATCCATATTTGCAAGCATTCCAAAGAAAGATGGCTCTAAAGAATGCTCAAATTATAAAATGATATCACTGATATCACATGAAAGTAAAATTTTGCTAAAGATCACCTAACAATGGCTGTAGCAGTACATGGACAGAGAAGTGCCAGAGGTCCAGGAAGATTTCAAAAGAAGATAAGGAAGAAGGGATATCACCACTGATATCATATGGATCTTTGCTAAAACCAGAGATTACCAACCGGAGTTTATTTGTGCTTCATTGACTTTACAAAGGCTTTTGGATGTGTAATAAACTATGAATAGTCTTGAGAAAAACTTGCCAGGGCCCCTAATCATCCAATTTCCTAAAAGTTCCATGATAGTACCTATCACCTTTGACAAGATCTAGCAAATTATAAATGCAAAAGTAGATGCTCTTCAGTTATATGCTGATTTTATTTGGAAAAATAGTGAATGATTTAATGTTAACAACAACAACACCAACAACAAAAAAGATACTTTCAGTTTTCAGAGATACTACCTAGCAGGCCACTGATAAAACAGCATTTATTTTTATAATTGCCAAATATATATCTTGTATTGAAGAAAAAGAAAAAAATCATCTACTATTACAAAATATTCTTTCTATTCAAAAAAATAATCTTAAGTTTTGAATATTTCTTTTATTGACAAAGAGTTTCTCTATAAGAAAAAATGAAACGGGGAAGGAAATATTTAAGGATTTTATATTTAAAGGTTGATGTGTTAGTCCGGGTAGACTAGAGGAACAAATTTCATAGACATGCATATGGACATGAGGAAAGGGTCTATATACAAAAAGAATGTGACACTAAGAATGCATCCCAATCCAGTCTAGTACAAAGTCATAAGTCTGATATTAACCCATATGCCCAAAATCAGTCCACAAAATCTCCTTCCGACTCACGAAGTCACAGGTCAGTGGGTGTAGAATTTTGGCACTGGCAGGAGTCTCCCCAACGCCCCTCACTTCCAGGGCTTAGGGTCCATCAACAGCATGCCGCTCCAGCTACAGAGGTCTGACTCCATCAGGGCAAAGCCATGTGGTCTCTCTGCCGGCTCCTCAAGCTTTTCAGACGCTGCCTTCTTGTCTTTTCCATGACTCATCGCCTCTGAGACTAACACCCCACAACTGGGCAAGATAGCTTCTCATCTTCACGAGGGAAATATCGCGAGATTTCTCAGAAGTCACAGGAGAAAGCCATGCCTGCATAGAGGCCCCATTGGCTACTCAATGGCTATCTCCATATTAACAGGCTAGACTCTACCCCTCCATTTCAATCATAAAATTGACATAAGCACTTGACTGCCACAGTTGATAAGTAAAGTAATCTGGAACAATTTTCCTCAAAACAACAATGTTTTGTTCACTACTTCCCTACATAATCTTCTGTTTACCAAATTCCAGAACAATGAGATGCTGGTTTTTTTCTTCTATAGCCAAATTATTACCCTTCAGAAATTCTACATTTTCAAGAGATAGTAATAGAATCTTGACAAAAATCTTAGGATGTCTAGAGATCTAGCGTCAGTACAGATTTTTCCTATGTCCTCTAACCTATAATCTGGTCTCCCTATGGCACAGGAGCCTTTGTCTCTGGGGCAGCCTTTTTGGCTGAACTTGGATCTTAAATACTCAGTGCTCTTTTCAAACAGTTCAAGGAGGCCAGCAAAGGAAAGGGTGCTGACCAACACACCTATTCTAAGACTCAAGATGCTTGATTATTTTAGACCCAATATCAGTCTGCTCAGGGTATCTTATGGCTAGGATCTCATCTCATTATTTTTTCAATTCATATTGGATTCACTGTTAAGCTATTTTCAGTCATGTACATTGACCTAGATTCTCCCACAGTGTAAGCTACTCCCCAGAAGTACGCGAGGTACTTGAGGAAGCTGCATTAACACTTTCAGGGATGGTAGGGCAACTGGATATCTAGTGACTGAAAAGAGCTACCTCAGAGGATATTAAATGTTACCTTCATAGGCTGACAAAGTTCCATTGAGCTTCTGGGCATGTACAATGTGTACACCAAGGAAAACCAGAAATTACAAGAAATTGGCTCACTCAATCGAAGGGGAAAATATTTAGGTAGCATATGCATTTTAAATCTTCTAATAAAAATCGTGCACATTAAACACTTATATCCCTAGTAGAGGAGAGTCTGATATCGAGGTTTTTTTTTTTTTTAATTCTTTCATATTCAATTTCCCCTGGTGCTTTCTTTTGTCAGACAGTCTCTGCCATCACACTCAAGGGTCGCCATCTAAGGTCCTTTAGAGGTGAAGTTTCACTTCTTCCAATTGAGCTTTGGAGGGGGTGTATATGCATTTCTTTAACCACATTATTAATGAGTACAGAAGCTTAACTTCAATGAGCTTCAAGACAAGGAGTCAATTGTAGCTTCCTTTTTTTTTTTTTTTTTGTAACTTGAGCCTTGTTGGGGATGCTGTAGGGCAAGGGGAAGTTTCTGAAAAGAGGAAACCAAGGATAGATATCCAAAGAAAGGACCGAATCCAAGGATTCAAGTGATACCACTTAACCCAGTCAACCCTGGTTATCTCTCCACCACCTCACTCTTTGTCATAGTGTGTTGGTTTGACTCACCAGCAGCTTCTTTCCACACACCAGTGGTCACTGGCCAGACCCAGCCTTTCCAATTTAGCAGAAAAATAATGTCAGTAAAAAAAAAAAAAAAGGTTCTGCAAAGGCCTAGATTGGGTCTTTGTTAGCTTCAGTGTCTGTCTATGCCATCATCTATCTATTGCATCATGCATGCATGCTGGGTAGCTTGAGAGACAGCCCCATATAGCGTTTGGGAGCATGTATGCAGAAGCTGTGCCTGAATCAAAGCCTGCCTCTTCCCTTCCTCCTGGGGAAGTATCGCCCTTGAACCAAAGCAAAAAATCATCCTGCTCTGAGGCCTGATGGGACCCACCCATGGGTCGTAGTACAGTTTCACCTGATAGGAGATCGGTGAAATAATAAATAAATAAATAAATAAATAAATAAATAAGATATTTTTATAAGAAAAGCAACTGGAGATCTCATAGCTGTTAATATGAAAAATAGCTGGCACATCAGTGGTTAAATGTGAAAGAAAAAAAGGCTGCCACTGCTGGATCCCTACATCCGAGCATCTATCACACTGCACTGTTGTTACTTGTTTACAAGTATATCTCCCTCAATAAACCTGGGGCCTTTCAAGGTCAGGGGCTCTTTCTAGGAGGTGAAGCAGCATCCAGCATGTGCGGAGGTTTAGTCAATGTTTGCAAAATAAGAGAAAAACGACTCCAACTTTAATCAGAATATTTTCTCATCTGCTTACACATTTCATTTTACTCACTAAGGAATACATCATTGGTCAGAGGGAAACTCAACTAGATTTAATGATTTTCTTATTGTTCAAAATAAACAAACACTGGTGAAGATTGATATCACTATCACTAAGGTTTACTGCCCATTGTAGTCCTTTAAAGATACTGGTGAGGGGCTATGGAGATGAAATAGAACTGGAGTTAAGCTAAGGTTGTTGATGGTTCCAATTTATTACCGTCAAAAAAGCTGTTTACTTGCTTCTTTGAAAGATGTCAGTGGGTTTAACCCTGTCCTGAAGCTAAAATTTGTTCTCCTCTCTTGGTTGAGTGTCTTCTCGGCAGGAAGTGAGGGAGACACAGAGGTCCATGCCTGGACTTGCACTTTCAGTTATTGTGGCATCCAATTTTTATTCTTCCAAAATAAATTCACTGTCTGGGATTATCAATTCATCTTACAGCTTAACTTCTTTTTTTAAAATGACCAAATAGACGCGTCAATAAATATCCCGCTTCGAAACAGCCAAGACAAGAACAAAATGCTCTCTTATGGTAGTGTATAACTCTCCTAAGCCGTGGAAGAGGTTATTTGCTAAATGTCCAAAAGAGTTAATGATCTTCCAAAAGGGAATAAAGATCAAACCCAGTGTCCTCGAAGCAGCACTAATGGCCCAGTACACTAAATCTTAGGCACTTTTTTAAGTGATTTCAGTCTGTTTCGTTGCCCTATTGAAAGCAAAAACCCTACCTCTTGAAAAGGACAAAGGATGAAACTACTTTTAGATTACATTAAAGCCATATGCTGCCCAGCAACTTCAGTGCTAGCAGGCAGTAAATTACTCTTTTAACTTGCTTGTTGTTTCTGGACATTGCCACAAACATATTACCGTATGTGATACCACTTCATAGCTCGATACACTCTCAGTGTCATTTGGAAAAAGATCTGCTGTGTTAATGGTGGCCTCTGGTTTTAATTCAGTCTTTTCCAAGCTGGTATAGATATCATAATTCATCATTTTATAAGCATGATTAATAAACATTTCAATGCAGTTTATTTTTAGTGTTTGTTCCTCCCTTCATTTCACTATGCAATATAACAAAAACACAGGGGTTTCTTTCTCCCCCCGCCTCCCAAGTCTAACTAACATTGCCCATGAAAGTTGTGTATATAAATAAGCCCTGTTGGTTATCTTTTTCCTTGTGAGAAATGCTGTTTTATCTAACAGTCGCTTTCCTAGTCGTTCAGGACGCTACCACTCTAAATTAGGACATTTTATCTTAAGGCTTCATAATCTTACGAGACTATAATTGGAAAGTTTATAAAAAAAAAAAACCTGCATTGTAAGCTTGGCAGCTGAGATAGAAGGAGGGAATGAGAAGGGCTACAGCAGAATTACACCATCACTGCTGGCCTGACTCCGGTTGACAGAGCCGTTTAATATTTTGACAAGACAAAATATAAAGCAGCATTTTATTCTGTAGAGACTTCACTAGACACAAGCATGGAAGTGCTTGTGATCAATAAAGTTTGCGGTGGAGAGTGATTTATTTACAGCAGGGTATTATGTAGAGAAAGAGCTGTGATATTTCCACAGGCTTTGACGGCATAATGGGCCCCTCTCAATCCTTACATGGAAGGGTTAGATTGTCATGGTTGCTCAGGCAGTATTCAAAGCATTATCTGATCAGCCTTAAAGACTTCAGAAGGAGACAGATGATTAGTTACCCTAAACGATCCTCATCATGCAGAAATTGATGATTTAATATAGTCAATGACAGACGATTCCATTTGTACTAGATAAAGTGTCTGCGGTTTGTATCAATCATAATAGAGTTATTATTGAGCATAAAAGAAAAGCATGTTTAATATCATTAATTCCAGATATGTCGCTTTCCACATCTGGCATTCATCCATAGACCAGAACCACTCCAGGCTATCATTCCTGCCTCTGTGCTGGCGACTCCAGTGTTTTTTGTAATTTCAAAATGTTTTTCAGCACCTCCAGCTAGGCGCAATAACAGTTTACAGATTACCTATGTCATCACATTTTGACAAACTTCTCAATCTGATGTGACCTTCATCTTTAGCCATCTGCTTGCCTTTGTTTCTGCTCCTTTTTTTTTTTTTTTGATAAACCTTCACAGTTTAAAGTGGTAGTAGTTTGCTCTGTACACTGTACTTCTAGATCAATGTTTCACCTGTGTAGATCCAGAAACACAGACTGCAGTGTAGAGATGATGGCCTGGGGTCAGGTCGCCTGGTGCCTGACCCTCCCTAGCCCCTTAGTTATATTTTTCATCATTCACATCAAATGTATTTTGATTGCAAGGAAGGTTTTCACACAATCAGAGTAAAAGACGCACAATGGAAGCTAGAATGAGACTCCTCGTCTCATGAGGGATTTGGGAAAAGTAGTCAAAATATTAGTTTCTATATTCATCTTATCTTTAAACATCACGATAATAGAAACTATGTATAAAAATGAAGAAAGAAGAAGCGCTTAAGTGTACAAGAGAGTCATATATTTACCTAAAGTGAAGGCTGTTTCTTTTTAAATTTTAATACACTGCTTTTCAAATGATATGTTGAAGCAATAACAACCACAAAATCCAAAGTCTCAAATATCATGAACCCCAGCATTCAGTGAGGATGACCTTTTCTCCCTTATTAGAGGTCAATTATTTTTTAAAGGAACTAACTTCATTAATATACCATAAAATAAATCTTAATATTTGGTAGAAAGAAAAGGAGAGGGGCTGAGCCCTGGTACCGTAGTGGTTGTGTGCAGGACTGCAGCCCACAGGGTTGGCAGTTCATATCCAGCAGCAGCTCTCTAGGAGCAAGGCTGGGCTTCCTACTCCCACCAGGGGACAGTGACGCCCACAAAAAAAAACACACCAAAAAAAAAAAACAGAAAAGGAGAGAACTCTCTCAAACTCAAATTAATTTTAATTACAAATATTTATGCAGCACTGTAGCATTTAAAAGATACTGGCGACTTCTTAATTTGTAGATTTTCTTTTCATAGTTATTGACCAAATACTTACTGAGAACCTACTATGTGCCACATTTGGGTCCCAGTAGTGTAATATACAATGAAACAAACAAAACCCCTGCCTTTGTAAAGTTTATATTGTAATGTGAATCCCCACGATGAATGTATTGGTGAGATGTATGACAGGTATAAGAAGAACCATTTCTTATGTACAGAGTCAAAAGAGCATACCTCAAAGAAGGCAAATAAAAATAATCTACATTTTGAGATTCTGGTTGAACAAAACACTGTCCGTTCTTGTGCCTCAGCTCCTTCTTGGAGCACTGTGTCAATGCATCTCCTTGATGGTCTTCCTCTTTTTCACGGCCGTTTCATTTTAAGAAACCTCCAGGAAATGATCTCTCCTGATACTGTCCAAAACACACAAGCCAAAGCCTTACCACCCTAGCTCTTAAGAACATTCTTACTGAACTTCCTCCAGTGAAGACTTGTGTATTCTTATTTATTTATTTTGCATCCCTGCCCTGGTGGGAGTAGGAAGTCTCGCCTTGCTCCTGGCGAGCTGCTGCTAGATTTGAACCGCCAACGCTGTGGGCCCCCGTGTCGCACACAACCGCTGCACCATGGGGGTTCAGTGACTTGCGTATTCTTCAGGCCGCCCATGACATGTTCCATTTTCTTCTATAACACTGTAATTCAAATGCATGGATCCTTCTTCTGTCTTATTGATTGTCCATTTTCACATGAAGCAACTGAAAAACACCTTGGTCTGGACCAGGTACACTTTAGTCTTTAAAGTGACATCCTTGCTCTTTAAACCTTTTAAAGAGGCCGTGTGTAGTAGAATTTCCCAATAAAACATATCATTCAATTTCTTGACTGCTACTTCCATGAGCATTACTTGGATCCAATAAAGATAAAATCCATGACATATACACTGTTTTCTATAAATCCAGCTGTGAAAATTTGGATTGGTTTTTGTTTTGTTTTACTTTTCTAACACAGAGTTGAAATCCATACTGAAGGGAACAGTCCTGGATCTTCATCAGCAAGTGATTCAAGTCCTCCTGTTTTCAAGTTGCTTTAACCATATATCTTTCATCTTCTGCATGTAAATCCTTATATTGTATCTGCCAGCTTGTCATAGTATGGTGGCTTGTGTGTTGCTGTGATGCTGGAAGCTATGTCAAATATGTGCAGTTTCACCCATACTGGAAAGATTTCAGTGGCACGTCCAGACTATGAATAGACTTTGAAGAAGGAATAGGCTATCTGGTTGTGAGGGATCAACCCATAGACATCTTATAAATAGCAGCAGAGCATGATGAGATCGAGTGAATAGCTTATGACCAGCAATGGTACATTGTCAGCTGTAGTGCCAGAAGATGAGTCCCTCAAATATCTTGCCCAGATGCCCTCAAAATATGATGGAGGAAGAGTGCCTCCTTTAAGTGAAGTCAAACACCATGCCATAGATAGACCCTCATTTGCTGGTCAGGCATGACTCAAAATGAGAAAGAAAGAAAAGCTGTAAATATTCATTGCTAATGGGAACGTAGAATATATGAACTGATAGGAATCTAGGAAAATCAGGAGTAGTCAAAAATGAAATGGGTTGCACAAAGACCAATACCCTAGGGATTTGGGGTTGGTAAGGGCCATTTTGAATCAGACAATCACATGGTTTACTATGCCACTAGAGTGGTAATGACAAATTCAAGAAGAATGGAGTTGCATTCATTAGCAAAAAGAGCATTTTAATATCTATCATGAAGTACAATGCTATAAAGAGATATCCATATGTGGACATGGACATTCATTTAATACAATTAGGATTCAAATCTATGCACCATTCACTAAAGCTGATAAAAGAATTTAAGAATTTTATCAACTTTTAAAAAATCAGCTTCTTTAGTCATAAATCAATCCAGCATGTTATCAAGTTGCTGATAATAATTAGTGATTAGAATGTAAAAGTTGGGGGGGCAAGGAACAGTATTTGGAATCTATGACCTTGGTGATATAAATAAAGCTGGAAATGATGTAATTTTGCAAAACCAATGACTTCTTTATTGCCAAAACATTTTTCAACAACACAAACAGATTTAGACACATGAACTTCACCAGATGGAATATACAAAGATTAAGTTGACTAGAATACATCTGCAGGAAGAGATGGAAGAGATGCTTGATATCCACAACCAAACCAATCCAAGAGGCAACAGTGAAATAGATGCCAGTTGCTCATATGTAAGTTCAGGTTGAGGTTGAAGAAAGTTGAAAAAAAGTAGGAGTCCAAAATTGACATTGAATATATGCCACGTGAATTTTGAGAAAACCTAAAGAACAGATTTGACACATTTAACAGTAATGACAGGAGACCTGATGAGCTGTGGGAGGACATCAAGAAACCAAATGATCACTTAAAATATAGAAAAGAAAGGAAAATTCAAAGTGAATACCAAAGAAATCTCTCAAACTCTGTCTTGAACCTAAAGTAACTAAAGGGCATGGAAGAAATGATGAAGCAAATGAGTTGAACAGAACATTTCACAGAGCGGTACAAGACCAAGTAAATATTACAACAAAATGTGCAAAGACTTGGAGTGAATAAGTGAAAAAGGAGGAGACACTCAGCACATCTCAAGCTGGAAGACCTGAAGAAGAACGTCAAGCCTCTATTGGCAAAACATTGAATGATAAGAAATACATGTAACTAAATTGAAAAGAACTTGTTGACATTTCACCATGTCAAGAGATATCTTAATCTTAAGAACCTATTATTCTGAAGGAAGAAATCTAAGCTGCACTGAACACATTAACAAAAAACAAAGATCCTTCCATGAAAAATAAAAGATTCTAAAATTGATTGTGGAACTCTGGTGGCTTAGTGCATTAAGCAATTATGTGCTGATGATAAGTTCAGCTGTTCAAACTCACCATATTTTCTTCAGGAGAAAGGTGAGGTTATTTGCTTCCATAAGGAATTATGATCTTGAAACCCTCTGGAGTCGAATCAAGGAGACAGGAGTAAGTTGGGCTTTCATGTGTGATAGATAATGCCAATTTCAGATCTTTGTTCTTATTCTAATAATGGATTCAATTAGAGTTTTGGAGGTTGTGTTAGTCCAGGTAGACTAGAGGAACAAATTTCAGACACACGCATATAGGTATAAGGAAAGGGTTTATATACAAAAGAGATGTTACCCTAAGAAAGCATCCCAATCCAGTCCAGTGCAAAGACATAAGTCCAATATTAACCCATATGCTCGAAATCAGTCTACAAATTCTCCTTCCGACTCAGGAAGTCACAGGTCAGTGGGTGCAGAATTCTGGCGCTGGCAGGGGTCTCTCCATGGCACCTCGCTTCCAGGGCTCAGGTCCATCAACAGCATGCCACTCCAGCTTCAGAGGTCTGTCTTCATCAGGGCTAAGCCGTGTGGTCTCTCCACCGACTACTCCAGCCTCCCAGCCGCCGCCATTCTGTGTTGCCTGTGGTTAATCATCTCTCAAACTAACTCCCACCAACTGGGGAAGATAGCTTCTCATCTTCACGAGGGAAATACCGCGCAATTTCCCTGGAGTCTCAGGAGAAAGCCCTGCTCACACAGAGACCTCATTGGCTACTCAATGGCTATCTCCAGATTAACAGACTAGACTCCACCCCTATATTTCAATCATAAAATTAACATAAGCACATGACTACCACAGGGGTAGAGCTATATAACTTCAAGGTCAGCCATTCAAATCCACTAATCACTCCATGGGAGAAAGATGGGACTTTCTGCTTCAGTCAAGGTGTAGAGCCTCAGAAACCCGCACAGCAGTTCGGTTCTGTCCCATGGGACTGTGGTGAGTTGTCACTGGTTTGGTGGCAGTGGGTTGTTCAGCATAAGATTGGATGAGCTTAATAAAAGATGAAATCATGGTTGTTTTCATTGTAATTTATTTCCAAAGTTGCATTTTCAACATTCTTTTTGGTGATGCAATACTCCCAAAGAAAGAGCATATCTCAGTCAGCAAATAGGCCGGGAAGTTGAGAAGGATTTTATGTTCACTGATGGACTTAGCTTTGCAAATGTCTATTGTGAATGTGTCAATCAACTTTTCACATTCAAAATGTGTGTGTGACACACAAACAAGCTGAGAAACCAAGGGATTATGGTAAAGATTTTTTTAAAGTCTCTCAGTCAGTGTCTAAGAAGAGTACTCTGGTTCTGTCTTAAACTCATTATTAATTTACTTTGTCATTCATTCATTCATTAAATGAATTAAAATATATTTTAAATGTCTATCCTCATTTATCTACCTAAAAGTAACTCTCCCAACAATTGCTACTGAAAGTATATTTTTCCATGTATAATTGCAGATTCCCAGTTAGAAGAATAAACAATGTATAAGGCAGAACTGGATCACTACAAGTCAACATTGACACAACAGTAATGAGTTTCCTATTGCATTTAAAATCTAACAAAGTCATATTGAAACCATAACTAATTTAGGCAACTGGTATAGAAACTTAACTTAGAACCAAAATCGGGCAAGAAGTTATTCTGGTGTCTATGGAGAAGATAAGAGGTTTTTTAATCAAGTTTCTACTTATAAACAATTGGCAATTTGCAGAATATATGTAAATTTACCCCCAAAAATACAGAGTACTGCCTTAGATAGATCCTTCATCCTACCCCAGCCCCACTTCTCAATTGAAAAAAGAAAACCTGCTTTAAGCTGAAAGAAAACTTGGGACTTCAAGCTTTAGAAACATAGAAACATCTCTCAGCAAATCTGATTCTAAAATTCAGGGATAATTCAATATTTTGCAAGTCAATACAGGTTTGGGGCTGGTAAAGAATTGTAACGATTTCACATGACCTTGTTTTCAGAGGACCTTGTCATTTTGTTTTTTTGTATATGGTATCCTTCTTCCTGGAATTCCTTTCCTCTTGCCTTTCTTCTAGCTAAACACTAAGTTTCTTCTTAGCTCCTATTTAATCAAAAGTCAGTCACGAATCTTTCTCCGCATACTTCACTTTCCATTATCTTTCATTTTTATGAATTCCAGGAACACTCATTCATTCATGGAACATATATTGTACCAAACACTGTATCAGACCCTGAGGCTACAATAGTAGGACAGCTGGGGTGAGAGGTGGTCGTTCTTATCTACTAGAAAAAGGATAACTATGAATCTACTTGGATCCAGGTTGAGCACTTTCACATATTAGGTCACTTACTCATCAAGATATTGCGGAGAAGTCGAGGGATGCCTATTCCATAGGTAAGGAAGTAGAGATATTGGGAGGTTGGGCTACCAGTTTGTTTTCAAAAACAGTATTTATTTTTCTTCTTAGTAATTTGATATCTGTATTCCTCACCACTATATCTGTTTTAATGCCCACCTTTCTGAGAATTTTAATGCTGTTTTAAAACCTTTAGTCACTGTTTCAGTGCTGGAGAAAAAGGATATATTCACTAAAATATTTGTTGCCTGATTACAGAAAGTAAATTTGATCCAAGTATTAGTAGAAACATAAATGGATCTAATTTTTTCTCTAAATATGCTTCCAACAATCTTTAAAATAATTGTAGGATTGAGTCCTGGAGGCGTAGTGGTTGAGTGCGGGACTGCGGTCCACTGGCTTGGTGGTTCAAATCCAGCAGCAGCTCTCTGGGAGCAAAACTGGGTAGCTCCAATGACCATGAGAGGGCAGCGGTGCCACCCAAAATAATTGTAATGATTTTCAGTGTTCTAAATAAAGTATTAAATTCCATTTAATAGTCTAAGTAGAACTCTCAAACAGCTGAATAAAATAATGGCACAAATTTTGAAAATTGAAAAAACAGTACACTCACTTACTCTCTGTTCTCTATGAGAAAGCTATTAAAACATACAACCATAATATTATTTGGCAACTTGGCCGATCTAAATGGTCAAAAACCCTTTCTGACTTGTATTGCTAAGGATCTGTAAATCCCCAGTCTTTCAAGTAATATGTACACTAAACACTTGTGTACCAGCAACTCAGAGGATGCATGTGAGCTATCTTAAAGGACACTAAGTGACCACCAAGGGCAAAATTGCTCCCTTTGCTCTCTATAAACAATCTGCACTTCCACTTTATTCTATCTTTAATGAGAACGCAATTCATTTGAGATTTTCAAGAGAAGGGCCCATTTAAAATGTGGCTCATTTTCACTGAGGAATGCCTTACATTGTTTGGATATAATCGTATTGGTGCTGATGATGGTGGTGGTGGTGGTGGTGATGGTGGTGGTGATGGTGGTGATGGTGGTGGTGATGATGTTGGTGGTGGTGGTGGTACCACCACAGCATCTGGTCTGTGCTGTCTAGCCTATTCTGACTCATCCTAGAGGGCAGAGCAGAGCAACCCATAGGACTACTTAAGCTAACATCTTTACAGAAGCAGAATGCCACATTTTTCTCCTGCAGAGCCACACACTCACTCAAAGTAACTGCCTTCAAGTCAATGTGGACTTATTTCGATCCTATCAGATACAGTAGAAAATCTCCTTTAGGTTTTCATGACTGTAAATCTTTACATAAGCAGACAACTGCATTTTTTCATCCACAGAATGGCTGGTGGTTTTGAACTGAAAACCTTAAGGTTAGTATGACAGTGGGTAATCTACTATGCCACAAGACCTCCAACTGCCATCCCTTAAGGAGCAGTTGAGTGCTCCGGATATCCATAAATATAGATAGATAGATGATAGATGATTGATGATGATAGATAGATAGATGATAGATAGATATTCATTAGTAAAAAAATATACCAGCTGCCTTCTGAATGCTAAGATATTCTTATTCTTATTGCCCGGGTAGTATAACACTTAATTATCTGTATGCTAACCAAAAAGTATGTGCCATTCAAACCTGCCACCTAGAAACTTCACAGGTCTTCACTACAGACCTAGCAATCAGTTCCCATAAAGATTCAAGTAAGAAATCCGGGTGGGCCAGTTCTGCCCTGTCACGAGACCTCTCACTAAGTCAGAACCAGTTCAATAACATTGAATAACAACAACAAAACTTAGAAATAAAATTTAACCAAACTAGTATGTAAAATTAGAAAGAAAGGAGGCAATACATTGTTAACTCCATGGTTGGACTGTCATATAGAAAATATTTAATATCAAATTGCATTATCTATCCTTGGCACTCAGAAATACCCTATGAGGGCATTTCTCTGCTATCAGAACTGCATAGTAAGTCTCTAAACAGCTAAGTTCTATGACTGAGAATTCAACTCATGACAACCTGGTCTGTTTCTCCAAAGAAGATAAGTATAGTGGCTAAATGTGAGGTCCCTATATTCTTCGATTCCTGACTCTACCATTCATCATCTTTGTGACCTAACACGTTTATAAATTTCATTGGGTTTATATAAATATTGATATATTGATAGGGATAGCTTCCTATAGCAAGAGTTCATATTGCATGAAACCTAACCCCCCTTACCTAATTCACAGTTAAAAATTCATTTTAAAGATAACAGAAGCATAAGATATGGCCAAATTATCACTATAGTAAATTCTGTTAACCCATCAAATAATCATTAAACTAGATATGTATTCAAATCAGTTCACTTTGTAATGAAATTTAAAGGCTCATGGTTGTGGTCCGGTATGACCAAACCTATACTATTATTTGGAGAAAGTGAAGCAAGGTCTATTAGGAGAAGTGAGTGTGCATCATTTATATCAAAGTATATAAAGGTCCACTGCTTGTCTGTCAGTTTGTTATATTGTGTTGGATTACATGTGGCTATTCTGGAAACTATTTCACAATATTCTAGATATCTAAGGCCACCCAAAATGAACAGGTTTGAGCAGAGTTTTCAGACTAAGAACAGATTAGGAAGAAAGAATAGACTGTTCATGTCAAAGTGATTAGCCTGTAAAAATCTTATGAGTAGGAGCAAACTGTTGTCATATATAGCGCCAGAAGATGAGTCCCTCAGGTTATAAGGTGCTCAAAATATGACAGAGGAAGAGTTGCCTCCTCTTTCCAGAATTTAAAACCAAGCTCACTACCTTTGGTTCAATTTCAACTCACAGGGACCCTCCAGGGTAAGGGAGAAAGAACTGTCCCTGTGCTATCAATCGTTAGACAATTAGAATGTCTTGTCTTTCTCCCAAGGAGCAGCTACTGGTTTTGAACTGCATAACTTTTTGTTCATCCTACCTGTAACCACTTTGCCACTAGAGCACTCTCCCTCAATGAAGAGTCACCCAAATTACAGGTGGAGTAAAGCTTCCATCACCTTCATTTGCATTTGGGGTATGTCTCAAAATGTGAAGCAGGTGAAAGCATCTGTTACTTAGTGTGTCAATCTGTGTAGACTAGAGAAACAAATCCAGATACGTTATATATATGTATAAGAAAGAGGTTTATATACAAAAGCACTTGAACATTGAGAAAACATCCCAACCCAATCCAGTCCAAGGTCATAAGTCCAAAATTAGCCCATATTTCCAATACCAATCTATAAAGTCCTCTCCAGACTCATGAAACACATGCAATGAACTTGAATGCAGGATGCTCACAGGCCAGTGGGTAGAAAATCTTTGGATCCAGTGGCGTTGTAAACATCTCAGCACTGGCAGGAGTCTCTAAGTGACTGCTTCAGATCCCAGGGTATGGGGTCTATCAGTGTTGTGCCATGTGTCTTGTCAGTAGAGTGTCTCCCAGGGGTTAATGAACTGAGAGAGTAGTGTCGCCCACCTCAAAGAAGAAAGTGTTCCGTTTCCCAAAATTCTCAGGAGAATGCCATGCCCACACAGAGGTCTCATTAGTGATCTCCAGGTTGACAGGCTAGACACCCTTACACTTTTAATCCTCAATTTGACATCAAATTAGGGACTGCCACACTTACTACTTAGTAAATGTAATGCACTAAGTATGAACCTAGGAAAATGGGAAGTTATCAAAAATTAAATGGAACCTATAAAGGTCAATATCCTAGCATTAGTGAACTGAAATGGACTGAAGTTGGTCATTTAAAGTCAGATAATCACATGGGACTGTCCTACCATTCCAAGAATGACAAATTCAAGAAGAATGGAGTTGAGTTCTTTGTCAAGAGCTTTTTTTTTAAGAACGAACCATGAAACAAAAGATCTGGATAGAAAAAAATTAAACTGAATTCACAAAAACACTTGAAATGAGGTTTACTGATGTCATATTCATCTTGGTTTAAAACAGAGAATACAAGAAAGATGTTTATTTGTGTTTTCATGACTATGCAAAGGCATCACTGGGGACCACTTTGCAAAGTACGGGACTTTGTGCTCCTGCACATGGTAGAAAGAAGGAGTTGGTCAAACTAAACAAGGGAATGCTGCATCATTTAAAATCAGTGAAAGTATGCATCATCAAGTTCTTTATTTTCACAATATTCATTTAATCTATATACTGAGCAGATAATACAAGATCCTGCACTAACTGAAGAACACAGCATAAATCTTGGAGGATGTCTTATTAGCTGCCCGTGAGATGCAGATGACACAACCTTCCCTGCTGAAAAGGAGAAGGACTTATAGCACTTGCTGATGGATATTAAGGATTGCAGACTCCAGTGCAGATTGCAACTCAGTGAAAAGAGAACCATAAAACCTCACAATTTGACCAATAGGACAGCATCGTGACAAACAAAAGAAAGACTGAAGTTGGCAAGAATTTAATTTTTCTCAAATCCATAATGATTTCTCATGGAAGCAGCAGTAAAGAAATCAAAAGACATACTGAACTGGGAAATTTTGCAGCACAACATTTCTTTAAAGATTGCACAGCAAGAATGTGGCATGGAGGATGAAGATGTGCCTGACCATGATATTTTCCGTAGTTGTGTATGCTCGTGAAAGCTAGACAAAGGAGCAGGAAGGTTGATGAAGGACTGATGCATTTGAATTGTGGTCTTGGGAAGAATATTCAAGGTAATGTTGATTTGGGGAATAAACAACTTTTTTTGACAAGTACAACCAGAATTCTCCTTCGGTGCAAGGATGGAGAGATTTCGTCTCATATACTATGGATATGTTGTCAGGAGAGACCAGTCCTTGCAGAAGGACATCTAGCTTGTTAAAGTGGAAGTTTAGAGGGAAAAAAAGTGGCTGAAACATTGACACAATGGACTCAACAATTGCAATGATTGCAAGCTTGGTGCAGAATCAAAATTAATAATGTACATTAAGCTCACTCTCTCTTTTCTGAATTGCTTTCAATTTAGAATCTAAACTCATCCTTGACAGGACTTAAACCTTAGTCTCAAAAATATAAACAAGCAGCAACATGAACAACAACCCTTTTAACCAACTTTTTAAATACTCTTTGAAGCTAGAATAGAAACAGACCAGTGTTCACATTCCTAATTGCAACTTTGGCATCAACTCGACTATGTGACAACTATCACTCATTTATTGTGCTAATTTCTCCAAGGTGAGCTGACAGTGGTCAACCATCACAGATAATTCCACTTCCATGAATACATTTTTGACACAGAAACATCAGATGAAAAGAAAAATGAGTCAACTGTCAGCACTTAGCAGTTGTTGAAGTGGCAGAAGGTTCCGTTCTTTGAGAACAATGACTCTCGCTGGACATGGTGTGATTGTAAGGTAAAATACTGTCTTACCTGGAAGAGCTTCTGTCTATTACTGAAAGGAAATAGTGTGCCTATGACTGAATGTGAAACATAGATCTTCAAATGTATGAGAAAGTACGCTATAAGTTGTCAAATATTTCTGAGTATACTTTAAAATTATTCTTGTTCTGAGTTATAAAAGGATATTAGAAACAGTTGTTCCCAGCTGTGTGTATCTCATACACACACCAAACGATGCCCTCTCTCCTATTGGCATTCTGCTATCCATATCTTAGTACAACTGAATTTGCAGTGTGTTTTAAGGACAGGTGTCACTTCCTTCACACTGAATGACAATAGCTAATTATCAATGTTGTGCTTTTCCAATGTAGTGACTAGCAGACTTGGCATACATTGTGTCAAGCATACATTCATAACACTGGATATGAGTAGAAAATGTTTCTGAATGAAACACCTAAACAACTATTGTATAGTAAGTAGACCTGTTTTAAAAGTAGAAGAAGTGCTGTAAGGATTGACTTAAAAATAATATCCAGAAGGATATCCTAAATGTACAGGGATGTATGAATCTTGATGAAGCAAGTTTTCAAGTCAAATGGGTGAGAGAACAAATGGCGAGGGACGCTGGAGGGAGGAGGACAGTAAGCTCGGGTCTCAAGTTCTATTTTGATGCATCCCACCAGCACAATGGTTCCAGCCCTTACCAATATCACCTTCTGCGAAATAAAGTTTCAACATGTGGTCCATATTGGATAGAATTTTCCATAATCATGACTCATGTGAGGAAAAACACTAGCAAGAATAATTGAATGGGGGGAAATAAACTTTCAATTTTCAAATAATTTATTTTTCTAAGGAATTAAATAAGACTAGACACTTGCTACACCTTACCAAGTGGCAGACACTTTTCAATTCATACCAAAATTATCTTTCAGCTACTTTTCTCTCCTTCCATCAATCAGGACTACATATGCAAGATCTAAAATAAACTGGGCATCTCTAACAATGATCTGGTCTTCCCCACACTAAATTCTGAAAGTTATTTTTGAAATCCCAGTGCAAATAGTGTGTCCTTTATTGCTCAACCACATACTGACTCATTATATTCCTGTCTCTTGCTTTCTATGCCATTTTGCTATATTTTTCTCATTATGCCATGCTGTTATTTCAGTTGAGGTGTACAGAGAGTATAGTGGTTACATATTGGTCTGCTACCCTGGGGTGAATAGTTCGAAACCAGCAGTCACTCTAAGATAAGAAGATGGGGCTTTCTGTCCTATAGAGAGTTATGGTCTTGGAAACTTACAGGGGCAGTTGTGCCCTGTCCTATTGGGTAACTGAGTCAAAACTGCCTCACTCGATGGCCGTGAGGTGCTTTGTGTTCATTTTGCCTAATTGCTCATCAGAGCAGCAATCAAGAAATTAGATGATCCACTGCATTGGGCAAATCTGGTGCATAAGACCTCTTAGATATATTAGAAAGCACACGGGTTACATTGAAGAGCACGTTGATGTTTTTATTCAATTGCCTCAGTCACATGTGAAAGTTGGACATTGAATAAGAAAGATCAGGTAATAGTTGATGCATTTGAATTATGGGCTTGGTGGAGAATATTGAAAATACAATTAATTGCCAAAAGAACAACAAATCTGTCTTGCAGGGAGTACAGCCAGAATGCTTCTTCGAAACAGACACCAAGAGTTCATTTCATGTGCTTTAGACGTATTATTAGGTGAGGCTACGTGCTAAACTTGATGTATCTTGGGAATCCATGGTCCTGCTTCTGAGATGATTCTCTATGGTAATCAGTGAGATGTCAAAGCTTACCAATTCCTGAGGCACTGTCCCCTTTGCCATATTTGCATACTCTTAACTATTTGTTGCATGTAAGTTAAAAGAGAGGGCAAAAAGATCCAGTGGGCTGAGCCCCGGTAGTGTAGTGGTTGAGTGCGGGACTGCAGCCCACTGGCTTGGTGGTTCAAATGCAGCAGCAGCTCTCAGGAGCAAGGCTGGGTAGCTCCCATGACCACCAGTGGTGCCCCCCACCAAAAAAAAAAAAATCCAAAGCTAGTAAGTTCATTTCTCACTGTCTCCTGGGTACCTAGGCCTACATCTGGCAGAACATTAAAAAAAAAAGACAAAAAGTTAAAGAACATATGCTATGTGAAGTGCACAGTAGCACCTCTCAGTCTTCCCAGTAGCCATCTCTGTTCTTTAGCCTTTCAGTTTCTCTACACCCTGGCAAATGTTACAGAGTTCTTTTAGCACTAGTAAATACTCCAAGGGCACCCCACTTTGCAATCGAGCATAGCAGCCAAAGGCATTGAACTCCGCTCACTTTGCCTCGAGTCTCAACACTGCTCCCTTCCTCTGTCTTGTGGTCTTGTGTGGCTCTTCTGCCACACGTGGTCTTGATACAGTGGCATTGGGTGTCTCTACTATTTTCACTACTTCAGGCAAGAAAGAGCCTCATGAAAATGACTCTTCTTACTTAATAGCCCTGGGATTCCTTGTTGCTGCTTCCGAGATGGCACTAGAATTCTCTATGGCATATTTGCATACTTTTACTGTGTCACTAGATAGGAGTTACAAAGACTATAGAAAAAGCATCATAGCAAATAATTGTACCTCACTGCTTCTCCTTGGTACCTAGGCCTATACTTGGGATAGTGGACTCAGCATAACAATTGTGAGGATGGTGCAGGATCAGGCAGCATCTCAATGTGCTGTGCAGATGGTCGCTAAGATTAGTAACCCAACGACAAAAATAGCAATGTTCTAAATCCTAATGACTACTCCTCAGTTCCCCTATGTTGCACCCTGAGATGATTCAAGGGGCTAGAATTTATATAATTGTACAAATAACCTGTCAACCAGTCATTATATTATAAAGACATAATAGAAATATCAGGGGAAATTATGTTTGTGGGAGCATGTAGTGCAAATGCAATGAGTATGTACTCCCAGTGTGTTTACATTTTTATCTCCCTGGCGGGCTATCACAAACTGCAGCCCTAAGCAAGAAATCCTAGTGGCATCAGAAACATTACAAATAAAAAAGCAAACCTCGGTAGCTATCAAGTGATAGCAATTCTTAGTGATCTTGTAGTAGAGCAACAAAACTGCCCCTTTATGTCTCAAAAAAAATACTTTTCCTTTTGCTTTCCTTTATTTTTTAAAATTACTTACTTTGAATTTGGTGGAAATTTAAAGAAAAGAGCATTAATTTTACATTTAACAATTGATGAACATTCTGTTTCAAATCATTCAAATCATTGCTGTCTCTTCAATATAGCATCATCATTCCATGTCCACATTGTCTTTTGATTGAGGTTTTTCTTGGTTATATTTTGTCATTGTTCTTGGTTGATTGGTTGATTTCCTTTTGCTTTGCGTGATTTTCTGTACGCTAAATTCAGAATAGATAAATTGATAGAGTCAGCACTGGATTGATAATTTGCTGGGAGCATTTAGTTAGGAGCCCTGATCCTGTATGTATTGGGCTGCTAACTTCCAAGATCAACAATTCTTTTATGGTAAACCTTTAAGACATCAGACACTATTCTTTCTTATAGCTGGTCATCATCTTTCTATGTATTAGACACTTATTTCTAAGATACATCACGGGGTTATTATTGATTTTTATGACTTATTATTGAGTTCCACCATGTTTTGTTAGAGCACCCATATCTTCAGTGACCACCACTTACCTATAAGTTTGTTGTGCTTTGGTGGCTTGTATGTTGCGGAGATGCTGGAACTATGCCACCGGTCTTTCAAATGCCACCTAGGTCAATCAAAGTGAACAGGTTTCAGAGGAGCTTCTAGACAAAGAAGAGACAACAAAGGGTTCAACTGCCCCTTTCAGCAAAGAAGTAGCCACTGAAAACTATATGCCTACCTTCAAAACATGGCCAGATACTGACATGCTAATGAATAAAAGCAGAACATTGTCAGATATAGTGCCAAAAGACAGTTCCCTTGGGTTGTAGGGCAATCCAGAAGTAACTGAGGGGGAACTGCTTTCTTGGAATGAATTTGCCCCTGGTGGCTTGCATGGATGAAGCCTGTGGGAGCATAGCCTTCCCAATCTTTATTTGCTGATGGAGCATGGCTTCAGGTAAAAAAAAGAAACAGCTGCAAAAGTCTACTAATGATTGGAACTAACGAAGATGGCATAAGATGAAGCAGTGTTTTGTTCTGTTGTGTATAGAACTGCTGTATACTTTGATGGCACCTAACAATATCTTCAGTGATCTCGTCCTGAGGCTGAGGATTAAGTTTGAGGAGGAGATGTTCTTTCTTCAACTGAGTACTTTCCAACAATAGGAACCAAAGAAAATTGAGGGGGAGGGGGGTACTTTAAGGAAACTAATATTTCTATACATTGAAACTATTTCATGGGCTTATTGTTGATCAGCTTTTAAATACCAAGATAATTGTATATACTGACATAAAAATTGTCTTATTTGTATTTTTAATCTTGATAGTTCTAAAATAGAGTCTGCAGCTTGTCCACATCTCTACACACACACACCCACACTCATTTCCATAATATGTTAAAGCCAAAGCCATAGGTCACCTAGTTCAATACCTGCAGAGAGAACTCTGAATGACATTTAAGTCAACCTTGGAAATAGCCAGTCGTATACTTGCTTAGAATGAATACCAAAGAATGTCAGTTTTACTTATTTTTAGGTAACAATGTAGGCACTAGAAAGAGAAAAGGTTGGTAATGTTTTGTTTTGCTTATTTGCTTTTATTGCTGTCCCTCTGTGTTTGTGTTTTATGCAATTTATGTGTAAGTGGATTTAAAGGCTAAATATCCAATAACCAGAACCACTTATTTATTTATAAAATCCTACTGCTTTCTGATAGTTTCAAAGATTTAACATCCCTGACTAATCACTTGCTTGAACAAGAAACTGGCTTCCAATTAATTGCACACTAACCATTTCACACATAATTTGAAGATAGAAAAAGATCATTCTTCTGTATGCCTCACCATTTGCCATAAATTTGAGCAATTATTTAATTAATCTATGATTATTCAACATTGGTTATTGTCTGTGTGGGACAATGGTAGAAATTAAGGACAGAGGAATAAATAAGATGATGTCTCTGCCCACAAGGAGTTTCATTGGCATTCTATAAAATAATATGAATATCACATATATTTTTTAAAATCCAAAAGAGCACAGAAGAAAATTAATCTTCCTGTGTGTGGAATTATATAATCATTTGGCAATTTGAAGATTAAAAGTGAATAGGTGGAGTCTAGTCTGTCAATCAGATTATAACCAAAGAGGCCTCTGTGTGGGCTTGGTTTCTACTGATAAATTCTTGAAGATCTGCATTTCCTCCTTGGAGATGGGAGACACATTCTCTCTCTGCTGACTCCCTATGAGACATCCAGACAGGCGTCCTTAAATGACTGCCCCAGAGGCCACATGTGGCCCGACAAGGACATTTATCTGGCCCGTTTTGCCACTGCTGCTGTCCTGCTTAGCAGTCAACTCATCCCTGGCCCGCAGTGAATTTGTTTTGTTTTGTTTTGTTTTTAACTATGGTCCAACCCTACAATGGTCTGAGAGATAGTGAACTGGCTCCCTGTTTAAAAACATTGAGAACCCCTGTGGGAGAACCCACATGGACCTACCTTGATGCAGCACTGGAAGCTGAAGAAGCCATACAAAGACCCCTAGCACTACTGAGATGCTTATAACACCTCTGGATCCAAAGACGTTCTACCCATTGGCCTGTGATCGCCCTGCATTTAACATCATTGCACATGTTTTGTCAGTGTGAAGAGAACTTTATATATTGTATGACATATGGGCTAATATCGGACTCTGGACTTGATCTGGACTGGGTTGGAATGCTTTCTCCATATTTGATTTCTCTCTGTGCTGTGAGCCTACAAGGCAGGGTCGAACTGCCCCTATGATGTTCTGAGACTAGAACTATGGGAGTAGAAGAGCCCCTGCTCTCACCCACCGATAGCAAGGGGAAGTAGTACTTAAAGGAAGCATAAATAGCTGTGCAAGAAAAGACACATGCAGCTTTAGGTGATTAAAGAACTGGAAAAAATATGTAGCCAGATAGCAATCTCCCCACCCACCTCTGATTTCCCACTGCCATTTATAAAAAATATTTGACTGCAAGCAGCCAGAAAGTGCAGAACAAGAAAATCAGCTGGAGAACAGGTAGCAGTGATCCATATAGGTCCGTTCATCAATCAGGGGAAGGTAGAAGTGAAAAGAAAATTGTGGGCACAAACTGAAATATACACCACAGAGATAGATACGGAGCTGGGGTATGCATGTGAATTTTGGACATATGTCATTTTTTCCTCCTGTATTCATTTGGAGATAAAAATACAGAATCCAATGTTCAGGTGGGAGGGCTATGCTAAATGGATGGGTTAGCGCTCTCTCAAACAACAGGTAGCTGAAACAATTCATCTCAATGAAATAATTAATGAGGGGTGAAAAAGGGGATGAGGGAAGAAATCTGATTAACTTCAATATTGTAAAAATAGTTATGGAGAATGAGTGCATAGATGATCTTTACAAAATGTAGGGTTGCACAACGTGCTGAGGACAAATGGTCAAAGTGGTCAAAGCAGGGGAGTGCAAACAAAATCAGAATTGCAAAAAATAATATGCATGCAATTGAGCAATGAGGAGATCACTGGTAATCTCTATGAATGCAGTTTAAGGGGAGAAGTGAGAATGGAAGCTTATTGCAATAGATTCAAAATTGAGGATCCTAGTGTCTTAGTGTTCCTGCTGCCCCCCCCTCCCCCATCCGAGCCGGAGGCTAATGTTTTATTGGAAGATGCAATCCCAAGACAGCAAGAATAAGGGGGAAAGAAAACTACATCAGACATAAGGGAAAGCACAATAGAGGAACACTATAAATAATACAGCCAGCTATATTCATGAGAAAATACAGCCAGCTGCTTGACATCTGGAGGGGCTCTGTAGAAACAACCATCACGTTCAGAAGCTAAACAGAGGGAAAAAAAAGAGGATTAATTTCTTTTTTTTTCTTTTTTAAATCATTTTACTGAGCGCATATGCAATTTTCATTACAATCCATATGTACATCCATTGTGTCAAGCACATTTGTACATTTGTTGCCATCATCATTCTCAAAACATTTTCTTCCTACTTGGGCCCTTGGTATCAACTCCTAACTTTTCCCCTCCCGCCCTACTCCACTCCTTCAGAAACACTTGATAATTTATAAAGTATCATTATTTTGTCATATCTTCCACTGCCCAATGTCACCCTTCATCTACTTTTCTGTTGTCCATTCCCCAGGGAGTGGATTGTATGTTGATCCTGTGATCAGTTCCCCATTTCTATCCCCAACTTCTCTTACATTCTTGTTATGGCTACTGTCATTATTGGCCCTGAGAGGTTATCTCTCCTGGATTCCCTGTGTTTTCAGCTCTTATCCACCAGTGTACATGCTTCAGTTTAGCCAGATTTATAAGGTAGAATTGGGATCATGATAGTGAGAGGAGGAAGCATTTAGGAACTAGAGGAAAGTTGCTTGCTACACAGCACCCTGACTGGCTTATCTTCTCCCCATGACCTTTCTATAAGGGGATGTCCACTTGCCTACAGATGGGCTTTGGATCTTTATTCCACACTCCCCCTCAATCACAATGATATGATTTTTTGGTGTGCTTTGATGCCTCATACATGATCCCATAGACATCCTGTGACTACACAGGCTGGCATGCTTCCTCCATGTGGGCCCTGCTGGCTCACAATCAGATGGCTGTTTGTCTATCCTCAAGTCTCCAAGACCCCAGCTGCTATATCTTTTGATAGCTGGGTACCATCAGCTCTCCTTATCACATCTGTCCACGCACCTGCTTTGTCTTAGCTATTGTATTGGGAAGGTGAGTGTGATGGGTAGGTTTGTTGGCGACCTGCTCTGTTGTTTGATGCCTATAATCAGATAGCCTGGATTGCTCTACAGAGGACTACTCAGCGGCCCTCAAGATTTGAAGAACTGCCAGTCTTCTAGTTGCCTCACGCAAGTGAGTTGCACCAAGCAATCTGTATTGCTTTATAGTTAACTTTTTCTTTCTTATCTTATATACCTTTCCCAATATGTAAATATATAAAAAGAATTACTAGTGTCCTGAATTTTACTTTCCTAAGAGAAACCTGCCTGACACAAGTGGTACCGAGAGTGGGGTGCTGGTTACAAGAGAGGCTCTGGAAGAACACATGTCTGATATATTCCAGCAGTTTTTTCAAGATGCCAAGTATAAGGAAGCTGGTTGGCTGGTCCTCCTTACAATGGACTATGTGATTAAGGAGAGGGATTGCCTCAGAGCCTCATATGCACGCCGCCTTAAGTGCTGACTCACGGACTTGAAGGCATCAGCCTGTGCTACAAAGGAAAGCCTTCTTGCCTGTAGTAAAAGAACCTATATTGTTGAGAACCAGGTCCAAAGTCTCATTATGTGAATGGCTGAATTACAACGTCAGCTGAATGGCAGATCTAGAGCAGTGTCGGAAGCCAAAGTGAGGGCTTTGATAGGAAAAAATTGGGACCCTGAAACATGGGATGTAATATATGGGCTGATGATCCAGAAGAGGAGGATATTATGCCACCATTAGAAACCAGTGAACTAGCCCAGTCAATAGATCTGCCCCTCCCATCTGAAGATAGTAGTCTATTATCAACAAAGCAACCTACACTTGAGCAGATCAACCAACCTACTCAAGGTGAAACACCAGGTGGGGCTGCATTTCTACCATTGCCTGAGTGAAATGACTTACAAGATAGTGCTGAGAACATGCAGCAAACACCCTCACCATTGATAGATTCTGCTAGACCTATAATTAAAATTAAGGCAAGGACAGCTCCTAAGAGTGGGGTCAAGGTGATTACTCAAGAAGAAATACGCTATACTCACAAAGAACTGCTCGAGCTTTCAAATATGTACAAGCCAAAGCCTGGGGAGTATCCCTGGGAATGGTTACTAAGTGTGTGGGATACTGGTGCAAGAAATGTAATATTAGATCAGACTGAGTTTCTGGATATGGGAACCCTAAGCACAGACTCTTCTTTCAATGTCTCAGCGAGAGAGGCTAAGAGAGAAAACAACTCCTTATTTGGCTGGTTCACTGAGGCATGGGCTGCCAGATGGCCTAGATTAGACCAACTTGAGGTGCCTGTCCTACCCTGGTACACTGTAGAAGAAGGCATCCAGAAGCTGAGTGAAATTGGTATGGTGGAATGGATCTATCAGGGTATTCCCATAGACCCCAAAAAGGGGTGTCCTGAGAACATATTCTTTACTACAACCATAAGGAATAAGTTTGTGAGGTGGACCCCAGCATCTTTGAAGACTCCTATAATTGCTTTGTTGTGTGCACCAGGATAAACTGTGGGAACTGCCTTAAGTGAACTCCGACATTTGCCCACGATGGGGCTGATTGGACTCCGTGGTAACAGAAGGCAAGTGTCAGCAGTGAATCAACAGAGACAGGGTGGACGTGGTTATAATAGACAACAAAGCAGCCTGTCTCGTGTGGAATTATGGCATTGGCTACTTAGTCATGGTGTCCCTAGGAGTGAAATAGATGGGAAACTTACTAAATATTTACGTGACCTATACAGGCAAAAAAACACAACCAGCTGAAGTGATTGCTGAGGGCAAAGGTAATACAGAATGGATAGTAGAAGAAGGTAGTTCTACCTACCAATTACGACCATGTGATCAATTGCAGAAACGAGGTTTGTGATTGTTCATGTATTTTCTGTTTATGAGCTTATTGAATCTTTTCTTTGCTCATGTATGACATATCAGCTACAATTGGACTCAGTGTGTTCTCATTTATATGTATGATAGATGTTTGATGTTAAGTATAAGTTTGATTTCATTGATGTCTAGAAATTCTATATGGGTAAAAAATTGTGTACAGGTGCCATGTTGGCAAGGGGTGGATTGCGATGGGTAGGTTTGTTATGCCAACATGTCCACAGAAGATTGGTGGGTCTGTTGTGACGGCATGGCCAATGAACACGTAGGATGAATTGAAGGGCAGAGATAGGAAGGGCTCTTCAAATCCTGCCCTCTCTCTTGCTTCTGGATCTTCGGACCAGAGAGCTGCCTTGTTCGTCCTATGCCTTGACCTCCAAGCAACACTACCTGTGGGACACCTAATCGTGGACTGTGTTGCTGTGAGTTGAGGATCCTTCAAGCCCTACTTCGCCACGCTCCAGGGATATACATCTCTTGAGCTGGGGACTGTTGGACTCTGTCATCGTGCTGACTGTTGGCGACCTGCTCTGCCGTTTGCTGCCTGTAACCAGATAGCCTGGATTGCTCTACAGAGGACTACTCAGTGGCCCTCAAGATTTGAAAGACTGCCAGTCTTTCATGCAAGTGAGTTGCACTGAGCAATCTGTAGTGCTTTATAGTTAAGTTTTTCTTTCTTATCTTATATACCTTTCTCAATATATAAATATATAAAAAGAATTACTAGTGTCCTGAATTTTATTTCTATAAGAAAACCCTGCCTGGCACAGTGAGCATCATAGAATGCCAGTTTAATAGAACAAAGTGTCCTTGCATTGAGGGAACACTTGAGTAGAGAGGCCCAATGACCATCTGCTACCTTAATACTACCCTATAGATATATGCACATAGATCTATTCCCCATCATCATATGTGAATGTATTTACATATGTACATACTGTATTTAGACCTCCATAAATGCCCTTTGCCTCCTGATAGGGCTTACTAAAGATCAATGTAACTGAGAGGAGTTATTGAAACACAAATAAAGGCTGAGCCTATTAGTGGGGCAAGAGGAAAGAAAAAGGAATTAGGAGGAAGGAAAAGTAATTTCTATAGTTGATATCTACCAGCCTAACTCTCCAATCCCAGTCTCTCATAAACCAGAATTCACCTTTGGACTGTTAACTGACACAGCCCTGTATATGAGTACCAAGTGGTAGGAGTCCACATCTTAACAAAGGAACAGCTATGCCTCTTTCCTGGAAATACGTGAGCAGATTATGCCAGGGTGAGTCCTCATCCTGGCAGAAGCAAAGATAGCCAGGAGATGAGGTACCAGCAGTTGCCGTGGTTGGCTTTGAAGGCCGTCGATCCATTGAACAGGTGGTATATGAAACAGCAGGGACCAGAGAAAAATGGGAAGTACTTACATTGAATCCTATTCAAACTGGATTCAAAATAGATTGTGAGAGTGTGGACAGTTTTTTTTTCCATGAAAGGGGACCGCAAAGGGAATAAAGTAAAAGGCTAAAAAAATGTTAGGTGACAGAAATGACATTATGGTAGAAATTCAGACTTTGTAGCTAGAGTGTTGGGGCTTAGATCTTTGCCCATCCACTTACCAGTCATGTCATCGTGAACACATTTATTCTGAACCGGTGGTTCTCAACCTGTGGATTGTGACCCCTTTGGGCTCAAACGACCCTTTCACAGGGGTTGCCTGATACATGACAGTAGAAAAATTATTAAGCAGCAACAAAAATAATATGATCATTGGGGAATCACGACAACATGAAGAACTATATTAAAGATTCATGGCATTAGGATGGTGGAGAACCACTGCTCTAAACTCTTTATCTCTTGGTGTCGCTATGCAAAAAAGATATGTGGAAATAATGTGATTGTTATAAGATTGTTATGAATTACTATAAATCAAATATCTAGAACTATACCCAACTCATACTAAGAATTATTTTCATTTTGTTGACAACCTGATTTTTTTAATCATTTTATTGGGGGATCATATAACTCTTATCACAATCCATAAATCCATCCATTGTATGTCAAGCACATTTGTACATTTCTTGCCCTCATCATTCACAAAACAGTTGCCTTCTCCTTAAGCCCTTGGTATCAGCTCCTCATTTTCCCCTTCCTCCATGTTCCCCCCACATGAACCCTGGATAATTTATAAATTGTTATTATTTTGTCATACCTTACACTGTCATATATCTCCCCTTATCCACTTTCCTGTCATCTAGACCCCAGTGTGGAGATGATATATAGATCCTTATAATCAGTTACTCTTTTCACCTGTCCTTTCCTCCACCCTCCCACTATTGCCACTCTCACCTGGTCCTGAAGGGATCATCTGTCCTGGATACCCCATGTTTCTGGTTCCTATCCATACCAGTGTATATCCCCTGGTCTAGCCAGATTTTTACAGTAGAACTGGGTTCATGATAGTGGAGGGGGAGGATGTGGGAGAGAAGCATTGAAGAACTAGAGGAAAGTATGTTTCATCATTGTGACACTCACTGCATCTTGACTTTTACTTTTTAATAATAATTTTGTTCTTGCAAGTTAAGTGTAGATTAACATTTCCAATCACAAACCTTTGTATCCAACAGTTTAAAACACTATTCAAGAACTCTCCCCTCACCCCTACCCAAAATTTATTACCTGTTACTTGACTTCTCTTCTCCCCCTCTTTCTCTTGTGGTCTGCTAGTTTCCATTTCACCCAAATTGAAAACCTTGAACTATCTATCCTTCTGTTTGGTTGGACAGACACTTGGTCAAACTTTTTAAGACTTCAAGGAAAATTTGAAAATACAAGAGAGATAAAGATAAATTGATGGAAAAGAATAAGGTTTAGTGGACAGGTAAAGAAATGAGTACAAAACAGGCTCTTACTGATGGATGTTGGCTAATTGATCAGAAATAAATAGATCAAGTAAAGTATATATGCATGGCTTAAATGGGCAATTATATTTGTAGTGTTTACTAGTCTAAAATTTAAAATGTTATATCTCTGTACACATAAAAACCATTAGTAAATATTTATTTAATGAGTGATGAATGAAGAAATGGTAAAATTAAAGTTATATACCACTCCGCCTCTTCCCTATTTACCTTTCCCAGCTTCGTGTGCACTATAGGATCGATGTCTTCTTTTGAATCAAGAGAGGCAAAGTGTTGTTAGGTCAGATTCACCAGCCACTGGCATCTGGAATTAATTTTATAATAAGTGATGAATCTGCATGGAGCATTTGGCATGCATCTATCGTTTTATGGCCTTCTCTCAGGGGCCACCATATTTTCCAGTGTGTATGCCGAAACTTCAACTTAATTTCCTGTTCATGCCACCGGTTTTCCCCTAGGATTAAATATCACCCATAAACTTCAGTCAGCTTACGTGCACCTTTGGTTTCTGGTTGACTGTTTTCCTCTCCACTATAATAAAGGCAGGGCTCTATTTCTGTCTTGACTACTTCTCCCAACGACTGAATGCACCAAAAACACAGGCTGCTTCCAATGTGTCTGAATGAGGCTATGGTCTGGATTTCTTTATGGCTGGACAAATGGGTTGACACCAACTTGCAATGTCCTTCTCAATTGATATTGTGCATTTCTTTCAAAACTGATGTCAACTGTCGGCTTCAACTCCCAACGGCTGGTTCTATAGTGAAGTCATTGTATCCAGCCCACAGTTTTTGTGGCTTTCACACCTAGCTGACTCGCTTTTCTTACTCAGTCACGTCCTTTGGACCTAAAGGAGGTCCACTCTAAAGATGCTTCTGTACCATAATCTCAAGGATGATGCAAAAATGTCAATTTGGCCAACTCATTCCACCTACATTTTTTTGGTAGAAGTATGAAATTCCATAATCTTAAAGGTCATCTACAATTATTTACTAGCTTTAATAAACATTTTAACATTCCAATCCTCCTCCTTCAAGTTTAAATAGATCATCAACAAATGTTCTGACAGCCTTCTGATTATGGAGGTGGGGTGATTCTTAGAAAACAGCCAGGGATTGGGAGTCAGAGAACCATGAATCCAAATTTCATCAGGGAAAATTACTTTGTGACATTTGGGGAAGCTTGCTTAATCTTTCGAGGGTCTCAATGTCTTCAACTTGAAAAGTAGGGTTGCTCATACTCACCACAAAGGGTTGTTTGAGAGATAAATGAAATAATTCAAGAGCACCTAGTCTAACACCTGGCACATAGAAAGTGTTCAGGAAAAAAAAAATCTTTTCCCTCCCCCTTTTTGCCTTTCTTTAGGCAATATGAGCTGAAGATGAAACAGACTTCAAAATCAATCACAATCGTGTCTATTCCTGAAGATATCCTACAATTTTTATAAGCCGCTACAATGTCAGAAATACTCATATGTCTACAAAAACTTAATAGTCTGCATTTTTTTCTGTGTGTAGGCTAAGCATATTTTGGTTATTTAGTAAAGTGAAAGCACTTAAAGACATTTTAAAGTAGGAGTTTTATTTTATTATTTAGCTAGCTGTTTTTGGTCATTTTGACAGCAATCAGCCTTATTGTTATAGCACAATTTTGCAGCTGTGAATACTAACCATCCAAAAATGGACATCCCTTTAAAAACAGATGATAATTCAACCAAAACCTGCATTGGAAATTGTCAGATGCACCCAAATGTTTAAGGGGATTCCTAGATTATCAAAAAGTCCATATCCACTTTTAAAAATTATCACGAAACAATTGGATGAGCTCTACATATAGAAAATATTCTTGAATTCTTCTTCTATGTTACAAGAAAAACTTTTGAGAAAGAACCCATCCTCAGAAATCACTTTATTACACCTTATACCACCATGCTTCATTATTGAATTCCTTACTTTATTTCCCAATTTTATATCCACTTTGGCCAAAATAACAGCTTAAAATATGATTTCCCAAATAGTTATCACTACCTCTATTGATAAATGGTCACCCACATTGGACTCCTCAAGACTGATCAACAGAACAGAGTATATACCGAAACTGCAGCTTTCAGTTACAGCTTTCAAGAAGATGACAGTTTCCGTATTTTGGCTGTCTTGAAACAATTAACTCTGGTGGACTCAGTGAATTATCATACTGTGTGGAAGTTAAAGGGTACTGCAGAGAAACTCACATACAGTGAACCAACAGCCATCAAAACTTGCTAGCCAGGTAAATGCCCTGGCTTGGAAGCAGCTATCTAGCATCAGTTGAGCTTTCCCAGATATCCCTGCTGAAAAACAAAACAAAACAACAAAAAAAGGACCCACTGCCTTTAAGTCAACTCTAACTCCTATCTGACAGTCTCATCTTTCTCCTGAGGCATGGCCTCTGGTTTTTGCATGACTCACCTTGTCGTTAGCAGTTTAAGCCCTAACCCACAGCAATGTCAAGGATCCTTTAGCATCACCCCAAGTAAAACCAAATGAATCCATTGCCATAGAGCCCATTCTGACTGTCAGAGACCCTGTTGAGCTTCCGGAGTAGTAGCTCTGTGAGAACAGCTGACCTCATCATATTCCTGCAGAGTGGCTGGTAGATTTGAACTACTGACCTTGGCTTAGCTGTTCATCACAGTAGGAAACAATTCTTTGTTTTCATGAAAAAGCACAAAACATTAGGGGAAGTAGAAATAGAAAAGACTGTGCCTGTGCAGAGGTAGATGATGAGACGGAAAACCTCCACAGTAAGGTAGATATTTATGCCTGCACAGTGATTGAGAGCTGAAGTGTGAATGAATCAAGAAACAGTGGAGAGGGGAAGAGGTAAGAAGTCAGGGGAAAATGCTTCCAGGAAGTAAAGACACTGAAAAAATCTATCTATGTATAATAAATATCTTTTAATGGTTTATTCATTTATTATTAATAGTTTTATTGGGACATAATCCACTTATACAATTTAAATCTAAGGCAACCACCAAAATTATTTTAAGTGAAAAATAAAATAAAGATGCAGTAATCAAGATTACATGGTGTGCATGTTACACTAGGTTGGCTAAAGAAACAAATCCAGTAACACTGGATGAGAGGAAGCATGTTAGTCCGACTAGACTAGAGAAACAAATACATAGACATGCATATGGATATAAGAGTAAGCTTTATATGCAAGAGAAATAGAACATTGAGAAACCATCTCAACCCAGTCCAGTTCAAAGCCATAAGTCCAATATTAGCCCATATGCCCAATACCAGTCTATAAAGTCTCCTTCCGACTCACAAAGTCACAGGCCAGTGGGTGCAGAGTCCCAGCAGTGGCAGGGGTCTCCCCGTGGCTCCTCGTTTCCGAGGCTTAGGGTCCCTGAGCAGCATCTGGTGGCGGTAGAAGCAACTCAGCACTGGCAGGGGTCTCCGCATGGCTTTTCCAGCGTCAGAGGTCTGGTTCCATCAAGGTAAGGCTGTGTGGCTTCTCCTCTGGCTCCTTCAACTCCTCAGATGCTGCCACCTTGTCTTGTCCATAATTCGTCATCTTGGAGATTGACTCCCAACAACTGGGGAGCTGTCGTCTCATCACTACTAGGGAAATATTGCGAGAATTCCCAGAAGTCTCAGGAGAAAGCCATGCCTACATAGAGGCCTCATTGGCTACTCAATGGCTACCTCCAGATTCACAGGCTAGACTCCCCTCTTACATCTCAATCATGAAATTGACATAGGCTCATAACCGCCACAGAAAAACTTTATTAAGAAATTTTATATATCAGGCAAATATCCAAGCCTAGTCCAATTCAAGTCCATAAGTTCAATACTAGTCCATAAGTCCCTTTTCAGATTCATGCGGCAACATATAATGATGGAGAATGCAGGAATATCACAAGCCTGTGTTTGCAAAGTTCTGGGATCCAATGGTGGTGGCCGCATCTCCAGGATTCTCACAGATCTCAACATGGCACAGAAAGATGATGGAGGGTTGGGGGGGGGGGTCCTTAGGACCCTCCTTATGGAAAGGTCATACCCACACCGAGGTCCCATCATGCTATGACCTGATTGGCAGGCTAGACTCCACCCCTACACTTTCACATCTTCAAGTTGACAGGAGATTATAAAACAGCCACAGAGTCATCAAAATTATTCAATTCATCCAGAATCAGGCAGAGAAGAAAAAAAGATCAAAAGAAATGGAGAACAAATGGAATAGAAGAGATAGCCATGAAAACAGTCATATTAGTCTAGCCAAATCAGAAGTCACATTTTCTGTTATGATTTGAGGCCACAGACTCCATTCTGATGCACAGAGATACTCTGTGCAACAGAATGACATGCATCATCTTCAAAAATGCTATGTTGGGGGGGAGGATATGATGAGCTAATATTAAGGGTTGAAGTAGAAAGAAAATGCTTTGAGAATGATGATGGCACCAGATGTACAAATGTGCTTTGCATACAATGAATCTATGTATGGATTGTGGTAAGAGTTGTATGAGGCCCCAATAAAATGATTTTTTAATGTGTTATGTTTGAGCTCATTCTTGCAGCAACAGTACCAATTCATCCAGTCGACGGTCTCCCTATTTTCTGCTTGCCTTCTGCAAGTAGGTGTAGATTATCTAAAAATACCAATATAACAACAGAGATATTAATTTGGATAAAAGAGAAAGAGAGAAAGCCAATTATAAGCTGTCTCTGTCATGTTTAAATAAAAGGTAAAAGAAAAAGAAAAATGTGATATTCAAAAGCATGTGGGAGTACATAGATTAAAATTAGACAACACCAACTTCAAAACAAGAAATATGCATCAGCAAGGATAAAGCCTTTCTATCATGATAAAGGGGTTGAATCACCAAGAAAACCTCATCAAACTCAAAGGGTATTTACCTAACACAAAGTTTCAAAATATAGGAAACAAAACTAGTATTATCAAAAGTAAAATGCACACTTAAAATTCACATTATTCTCTCAGAACAAGTACACAAAAATGTCAGTAAGTAAATGCTCCATATGCAAACCAAAAAAAATCACGACAGAGAAAGCCATCACATATAAAGATTTATGCCATCTGTTTATGATAACTGGGATCAAAGTTTCTTTAAGAGTAATGTTCACAACTGTGACCCACGGTCTTGGTGTTTCAAATCCAGTGGCAGCACTCCTGGAGCAAGGTTGGGGAGCTCCCATGACCACCAGAGAGCAGTGATGCCCCCCCAAAAAATAAAAGAGCAATGTTCACATAGGTAGAAAAATTCCTAAATCGAAAAGTTAGTAAAATACGTAATTTATTGTAGGAAAATATACCTTAACTAGCAAATAATTATTTGATTTGATGTATTCTATTCCTTAAGCATTTTTGATGGGTTGCACAGCAATTTTTCTTAAATCTATTGATCATTAGTTCTATATATGATACATCTGAAAAGCTACATTAGACACAAGCATTGATGGAACCATCCTCTAATTCAAGAAATAAAATAAGTCCAGCTCTCCAAAAATACTCTAAGAACCCTTCTTCAATGATGCCCCCTTCTACACTTCATTGTATCATATAGAAATTGTAGATAGACCAAGAATCAGTCGTGCAAACAAAACAAGGAAATGCTGCATGGTTAAAAATCAAAAAAGATATGTATCAGGCTTGTACCCTTTCATTATATTATTCAATATGTAGGCTGGACAAATAATCAGAGAAACTGAGTTACATTAAGAAGAACAGCATCAAGATGGGTGGGAGGTTTACTAGTAACATTCATTATGCAAATGATACAACCTTGAGTTTTTTCCCCCCAAAGTTTTTACTGGCACAAAATTTTCATCTCATACATTTGAGTACTTCAACCATTCAAGTTCTTTTTAAGGTCATTTTATTGGGGGGTCTTATAACTCTTACAATTATCCATATATCAGTTATATCAAGCATATTTGTACTTATGGTGCCATCATTATTTTCTAAACTTTTACTTCTTTTTGAGTCCTTGGTATCAGATTCTCTTTTCCCCTCCATTCCCCCTTCCGCGTCTTGACCCCTTGATAGAATATTATTTTCTTATCTTACACCAACCTCTATTTCCCTTCTCCCCTGGTTTTGTTTATCTATTCCCCAGACTATTCCATTTGTCTGTTCACTCCTTCCTTTCCCCAACTCCTTCCCCTCGTGGATCCGTCCAGAAAAAGCAGTCCTATGACTTTCTCCTCGAGCATGCCTATCTTATATAGGTAAGTGAAACCAACAGTAAAAGAGACAAAGCAAAAAAAAAAAAAAAAAAAAGAATGGATAAAAAGAGAGAGGGGGGATAATAATATAATAATAACTGGGGGAAACAAAAAAGCATACCGTGCTAGTCCTGGTAGACTAGAGAAACAAATTTTCATAAACATGCACAGGTATATAAGGGAGAAATTTATATACTAGAGGAATGAAACATTGAGAAAGCATCCCAATCAAGTCCAGTCCAAGAGCTCATATATCTGATCCCAACCCATAAATCCTCTTCAGATTCACAAAGCACATACAATGACACTCACAGGACAATCACAGGCCAGTGGATGCAGAGTCTTGTGTATCCAGTGGTGGTTGAAGCATCTCAGTGCTGACAGGGGTCTCTCTGTGGTTCTCAAGCATCTCAACACTGGCAAGAGTCTCCATGTGTCTTTTCTGACTTCAGAGGTCTGGTTCCATCAGGTAAGGCCATGTGGCTTCTCCTAAGCTGGTTTCATTAGGGTAAGGCCGTGTGGCTTCTCCTCCAGGATCACAGAGAGCCCGCTTTGTGTCTTGTCAGTAGAGCATCTCCAAGAGACTGAGACATAAGTCTCTCACCTCCAATTGGGAAATATCGTGAAATTTCCCAGAATTCTAAGGAGAAGCCCAGGCCCACACAGAGGTCTCATTGACTATCTCCAGATTGACAGGCTAGACTCCACTCCTACACTCCCAATCATGAAATTGACACAAGCGTACATGACTCCCACACATACATAATTCCATGTGTGTCTACCACCCTGTATGACTATCTCCCCACTGGTTCTGGGGTAATTCCAAGAACTGCGCCTCCTAGCCCGAAGCCTATTTTGAGGGCTTCTCAGGTGCTTTGTGGATTGGTGTGTTAGTCCAGGTTGACTAGAGAAACAGATTCATAGACACTCATAAGTGTATCAGAAAGAGCTTTACATTTAAGAGCAATTGAATATTGAGAAAACATCTCAGCCCAGTCCAGATCAAGTCCATAACTCTGATATTTTCCAATATGTCTAATCTCAACCTATAAAGTCTTCTTCAGATTCATCCAACAGATGCAATCATGCCTGAATGCAGGAAGATCACAGGCCAGTGATTGGAATGTCTTATAGATCCAGGGGCAGTGGAAGCATCTCAGCACTGACAGGTGTCTCCATGTGGCTCCTTCAGTTCCAGAGCTCTAGTGTAGTTCAACGTGCTTTGTCCACAGGAATGTCTCACTCCATAGGGAGTGAGAGTATGTCCAGCTTCCAACAAGCTATTAATCACCTTAGTGCCTCCAAATGAGGTCATCAAGTTGCGACCTGATTGACAGGCTAAACCCCATCCCTTAACTCTTAAGTCTCAAATTGACAACAGATTACACAACTACCACACTTGGTTTGGCTCCCATTGCCGATCTGCTATGTTCTCTTCTTCATTTACCACACTGTGGGGTGTTCAGATAAGACTAACTCCCTGCCATGAGTCATGGAGTATTGTCCTCTGTCACAATATGCTTCCATGAGGGGGTATCATGTTGTCAGCCCTACAGTTGTGCCTTAGCAGTTCCATGTTGGGATATCATCTGCCAAGCTTGGTGTTCTGATGTGGTCTATAGTCTCTTTCCTTTTGGATTGCTTTCGTGTGGTGTGGCATTCTGATCTCTCTCCCCAACCTCTATGTTCAGTGTTGTCCTCTGTAGCACATACTTCAGGGAGGGGGTCAGTATGGCTCTGACTGGATGTGACACTGGAGCCCACTCTTTTCATGTGTTGCTCCACCTGGCTACGTTGCCCTCAGATTAGGTGTGCCATGGGGGGGTCTGCAGGGGCATGCCTAATTCTGTGGAGACATAACCAATATTCTCCTTCTGGGTGGTAGTGCTCTGCTTCCTCATGCAATCACTTCTCCCCCTTTCACCTCGTGTTGGAATAACATGTACCTCATTGGGTTTGATCTGACCCCTGACTCAACTGCCTATACCTCAAGCCAGATAGTATGTAATAAGTGGCTTTTCTCCTACGCTTACTATGCTGATTATACTTATGTCAGAGGAGTCACATTGTACTCGTCCTTTTGTGACTGACTAACTTCGCTTAGCATAATTTCCTCCAACTCTTTCCATGAAACACCATACTTCATGTGATCATCAGTGCTTTTTAGTGATGCATAGTATTCCATTGCATGTGTCTACAGGTTGCTTCCAATTCTTCGTGATTGTGGGTTGCTCTGCAATAACATTGGAGCACAGATGACTGGTTGTGATTTATTTCTTAACTCTTCTGGATACATACCCAGTAAAGAAAACGCTGGGTCATATGGTATTTTAATATCCATTGCTTTGAGTATCACCAGAACTCTTTCTACAGTGGTTATATGTATCTAATAGTTCAGCAATACTGAAGGAATGTTTCTATCTCACCATATCCCCTCCAACATGTGCTGCATTCTGATATACTGTTTTGGGCTATCCTCATGGGTGTTAGATGGTGTCTCATGTTGCTTTAATTTGCATTTCTCTAATGGATAATGGTCAGGAACATTTCTCATATGTTTACTGGCCACTGAGTTCTCCTTCCTAGCGAAACCTCTTTTCAACTCTTTTGTCCACTTTCTCAGGAGGTCAATTGTTTTCTTCTTTTCGTAGAGTAGGGGGTATTATAGATTTTAGTAATAATTCATTAGTCTGTTGTGTCATTGCTAAAAATCTTCTCCTGGTCTGTGAGTTCTCTTGTTATTATTGATGAAGCCTTTTAATGGATACAGGTTTTTTTTATCCTTAATACATCCCACTTGTTGGTTTCAGATTTACCTGTATGTATATCCTTCTCTATTGTAGTTAGCATATGTGTATTCCCTGATCCAAGGATCTTAGGTTTTTCCTGATTCCTTTGTTGATGATCCTGAGAGTTTGGGGTATTACTTCTAGGTCTGCCATTCGTCTTGGGTTTGTTCTTGTGTGTGGATGATGTAAGGATCTTGATTCATTTTTCTAAAAAGTAGATATATATTGCTTCTAGCACCCCTTATTAAAGAGGGCATCCACTTCCCACTTGATGCTTTTGTGGGCCCTTGTTGAAGGTCCATTGTCTATATGCTGATGGTTGTATTTCTCGGATTTCTGTTCTTTTCCAGTAATCTGATTATCTGTCATTTTTCCAGTACCATGCTGTTTTGACCACTGTAGCTGTGTAGTAGGAGTTAAAATCAGGTGAGATAAGCCCTTTTACTTTGTCCTTCTTTTGAGGAGTTCTCTGCTAATCCTGGGCTTCTTCTTTTTCCATATAAAAATTGATGGTCAATTTTTTTAATTCTTTGAAGAAGGTTGTTGATATTTGAATTAGGATAGCTTTAAACTTATGTAGTGCTTTGGGTAACATTAACATCTTTACTATATTGAGTCAGCTGATCCATGACCATGGGATGTTCTTCCATTTGTGGAGGCAGCTTTTGGTTTCCTATAGTAGAGTGCTGTAGTTTTCCTTGTGTAAACCTTTTGTTTTGTTTTGTTTTGTTTTCTTGTTAAATAGATCCCAAAATATTTCTATTTGGTCTTGGCTATTGTGAAAAGTGCTGTCTTATTGATGTACATAGAAAACAAATAGATTTTCAGTTTGATCTTTTTTTTCCCCGCCGCACTTCCATATTCCTCTATGGCTCCCAGTAAGCCTGTTGTGAAACTTTGGGAAGATTCAATGTTGAGAATCATGTTGTCTTTGTAATTAGTCATAGCTTCACCTCCTCCTCTCCCAGCTGGATACCTTTAATGTCCTTCTACTGAATATATTGTAAGCTAGACCTCCAGTATGATGCTGAATAGAAGTGGGGAAAACGGGCATCCTTGTCAGGTCCTCCTTTTCAGTGTGATTGTTTTTGTAGCTTCTCCATTGATTATGATGTTGCCTGCTAGCTTTTCATAGATAGCTTATATTAACTTTAGGAATTTTTCTTTTATTCCTATATTCTAGCGTGTCTTAAATAGGAATGGATATTAGTAGTTGTCAAAGGCTTTTTCTGCATCTATCAATATTATCATGTGATTCTTATCCTTTTTTTATCAATGTGGAGAATAATGTTTATGGATTTTCAGATGTTGAACCATCATTCAGGAATGAATTGTACCTGATCATGATGGAGGATGGGCTTTATATACTTTTGAATTCTATTGGCCAATATTTTGTCAAAGTTTGTTAAGGACTTTTGCAACCATGTTCAATTGACCTGTAGTTTTCTATTCCTGTGGGGTCCTTGCACTATTCTTGTATCAAAGTTATACTGGTTTCATAGAATGTGGTTTAGAGTTTGCTGTCATATTTCATGCACTGGAATAATTTGTAAAAGATTAGTGCCAACTCTTCCATAAATGCTTGGTAGAATTCTACTGTGATGCCATCTGGTCCAGGAGCTTTTTCATTGGTAGTTTCTTGATAGCCATTGTTTTTTTTTTCTTCTTTTTCTATGTGTCTATTGAGGTTCTTGACCTGTATCATGGGTAATCTAGGGAGGGATTGTTACTGACTTTGATCATACTTTGTGTTTATCCTTTTAATCTCACTGAGGTCCATTATGATTTTTCCCTTCTCATCCCTTATTCTGGATATTGATGTATGCTCCTTCCTTTCCATGTTTGGGTATGCCAGCTATCTATTGATTCTAATGATTCTTCCAAAGAACCAGCTTTTTGCTGCATTGACTTTTTGCATTATTCTCTTGTCTTCCCATTTGTCTAACTCTGCCTTGATCTTTTTTTTATGAAAAGTAATTTATTGATATATGATGTACATATATGAATATTTGCTGGTCAGCCATGAAATTTTGGATGCTACTTGTTCTCACTTTCTCTCTCTGTGAAATTGTATAATGAATGATATAAAGAGGATATTTCTCAGAATAAATCTCTTTGTTTACCGTCATGGATCAAAGATGAATAAGTGTGATAAAAAATAATTATGTCTTGTGGATTGTAGTCAGTAGCATGTATATTTTGCAGTAGTACATCTTCATAAATTTCAGATAGAGTCAATAAATTTTGATAAGGATCTTATCAAGAATATGCTCAATTGAAACAGCTAAGTTCAGAAAAATGGGTATATGACACCAGATGTTTTAAAATTCTTTTCTTTTGCTATTGGAGCGGTTGTTCTGTTGACTCTGTTCTAGTTTCTGGAGGTTTTGTGACAGCATGTCAATTATAAGTCTCTCTTCCTTTTTCATATATATATATTTATTGTTTTCAAATTTCCTCTGATAACATTTAGCTGGGTCCCATGGTTTTTGACACATTTTATTCTCATTCCCATTAGTTTCTAGAAACTTCCTAATTTCCACTATAATCTGGACCAGAAAATCATTACTTATCCTCCAATTGCTTGCCCTTGCTTTTCTGGTCATCTTTGTGTTGATCTCCAGCTTTAAGGTATGGTGGTCCAAGAGGGTTGTTTCAGCAATCTCTATGTGTTTGAATTTACTCAGATACAACTTATGTCCCAGCATATGCTCTATTTTCAAAAATCAGATAGTTGCACTTGAAAACAGTTTAAATTTTGCATTTGGATGTAAAACTCTCTAAATACCTATCAGATTCAGGCACCTAATTGTAGTGTTTTTCCCTGTAGTCTTCTTTCTCACTTTGTTTCCCAGTGATCTTTGTTTTCTGATAATAGTGTATTAAAATTGACTACTATATTTATTGAATCAGTGACTACTCTTTTCATCTTTTGAATAGTTTGCTTGACAAATTTCACAGGTCTCTCACTAGGTGCATAATATATTTATTAAGCTTACTGGTTTCTGGGTTACTAATTATCCTGTGAGCATTATACAGCACTAATACTTGTCTCTTGTTATGGTTTGCAGTTTGATGTAAATTTTGCCATAGATTTGAATTGCAACCCATGTTTTTTTAAGTTGTCATTTAAGTGCTATATTTTCTGCAAGCTAGTTCTTAGTCTATTTTTGTTTGCAAGCTTAAGATGTGTCTCTTGCAGGCAACAGATTGATGGATTGTTTTCTAAGCCAGTCTGTCCCCTTTGTCTTTTAATAGGTGAGTTGAAACCATTGACATTTAGAGTAATTATCACTATCTGTGGATTTGTTGCTGTCTTCTCATAACTTTTGTGTTGGGTTTTTTCCTACCTCCTATAATATCAATGTTCTGTGTTTGTGTGGGGGGCTTTATTCATTTTTTTCCCTTTTTACAATGGGCTTCTGGATTGCCCAGGTATCAGGACTGTGTCATGCTGATCAGCAGAGTAGATTTGGGTCACTTGGATCAGAATTTTCTGAATTCCTCTCCTCCGCACCCCTGTGTCACTCCAGGCTCTATCTTGTCAGCACTTCCAGTTGGACTCTGGGGAATTGCGTTGTATCACAAGTAAATAACCCAGAAGCTCTTTAATTCCTGAAAATTATCGTCTAAATCTCTATATGTGGTAGTTACATAATCTGGTGTCAAGTTGCGCGTTACAAGTGTAGGGGTTAAGTCTGGGCTATCAATCAGGATATGGTGAATGAGGCCTCTAGTGTACGCATGGCTTTCCCCTAAGGAATGTGGGAATTCCTGAATTTCCTCCCGGGAAGGTGGGAGAGACTCTCTCTCTTTCTTGACTCACTCCCTGGCAGACATTGCTACTGACAAGACACATGGAACTACTCTAGTACCATGAGTTTGAGAAGTCACATGGACCTACACTGATGTAACCAGACCTCTGTAGCCAGAGTAGCTATGTGGACACTCCTGCCAGTCCTGAGAAGCTTACAATGCCACTGAATGCAAAAGACTTCCAATCCACTGGCCCATCATCTTCCTGAATTCAGTGTTATTGCATGTGTTTCCTGAGTCTGAAAAGAACTTTCTAAATTGGTATCAGACACATGGGCTAATATTGGACTTATATGGAATGGATGTGGACTGTGTTTGGACATATTTTCAATAGTCAATTGCTCTCATATATACCTGTGAATATCTATGAATTTGTTTTTCTGGTCTACCCAAATTTACACACTATGTTTACCCATTCTGGCAGTCATGGAGCTGGGGAGAGGCTGAAGGGAAATGGACATTGTAATCACTTCATTCCTAGCTTGGGAGGGGAGCTGCAACCATGCAAGGCAGAAAGCAGAGAGGAGGACTTCAATGTGAGGTTTTGTGGCTAGTTCTTGGAGGTTTTCTACAAGCCTAGAATTATGACCATATTTAGACAGTAGACTGGGGAAATTACACCTCATTGAGTGTCTTGTATCTTGGACACAGGTGAGGGTGGGGGTGGCAAAGGTCATGCTGCTGTACTTGATCAGGAGCTAGCAGAACCTGCAGGGAGATGCTGAACTTAGAGCCTTTCAGTGAGCTCTCAAATTTTATAGTCAGAGAAAATCATAGTGGACATTGTGAACCAGACCCTAGTACACCGAATATATTTTTAGCACCCAGCCTCCCAGTATTGACCTCCTTAACTCTTAATTTCTGGTCTGACAGAAAAAGCACCTGGCAGGTGGTACTATCTGGACTCTTTCTTGACTCCTCTCCCCCACAACCTTGCATTTTGAAATTGAGACAGACTTGAAGAATTTACTGATGCAGATCAAAGATTTCAGTCTTCAGCATGGATTGGCTTTCACAGTAAAGAAAACCAAACCTGTCACAATTGGACCAATAGATAGCAATGTGATTCATAGAGGTAAATTTTCATATTGTCAAAGATTTCATCAGCTTGGATCCAAAATTAATGCTCATGGGATCATCAGTGAGGAGAACAAAGGACATATTGTGTTAGGTAAATCTTATGCACAAGAACTTTTTAAAATGTTGAGAAGCAAGTATGTTACTTTGAAGTCTGAGGTGCACCTGGTCCTAACAGTTGCCTCATCTGCAGGTGAAGCATGGAAATTGTAACGGAAGACTGAAGGAGAACCGATGCTTTTGATTTATAGAGCTTGAGAAGAATATTGAAAGAACCACGGTTTGACAACAGAACCAACAAATCTGAAGTACAATCAGAATGCCCCTTAGAAGCATGAATGGGGAATCTTTATCTCACATACTTTGGAAATATTGCCAGCTGAGACAAGTTCCTGAAAAAGAATATCATGCTAACTAAAATTAAGTGTCTGCTAAAAAATAAAAAAGAAAGACCCTCACAGAGATGGATTGACACAATGACAACAACAGTGGGCTCCAGGACAACTGTGAGGGGGACACAGAACTGGGCAGTGCTATCCATAGTGGGGCATGAATTGGAGCTGACTTGAAGACCCCTAACAGAAACAGAATTACAAAAACTAGAATTAAATTTTGTCCAATTACATTTGTTCCTTATTCCATTTCCTTTCACGTTTTAATGGCTAATTAGACTCCATAGCTAAATAGTCTCATTTCATGAGGTAGTTCACTTGGAATAGCTGGAATAGTTTCCATTCAGCTTCTCTTGCTCACCATTGCATTGGATGGCATTCATGTTGTTAGATATAGCTCTATTTCATTTGCTTTTCATTGTTAAATGATATTTCGTTAAATTTACACACTGCAATTTGTTTAGTCAGCCTTTCAAAGGATAAGTATTGGCGTTATTTCAATTTCTTTATTTTTATAAACATGGCTATTAGGAACATTCTGGCAAGCATATCCACTTCATGCTTTAGGGATGATACTAGAAGCAGAACTGATAGGTCATATGAATACATATTCTCAAACTTATAAATATTAATCCTTTTCTAATATGGCTACACTAATTTACATTCCCTCAGCAGAATATTATTCATCGTTCTATATACTCACCAACACTTTGCATTGGGGGCGGGGGGGGACACTGGGTGATTGTTTGCTTTTTCAGACTTTAAAAAAAATTCCTTTCATTTGTTTTCATCTTTTCTGATTAAAAAAAATTGTTTAAAAATATTTTAACAGCCTAGGAAGGGGTACCCAAAACAAATAGAATTTCTTTTTCAATGTTATGTATTTAGTTTTTTTGTTTTTTACAAAACACCCTCTTTCCGTTCAGAATACTCTCTGTTGCACTTAATCCATTTGCCAAATCTGGGGTTCCATTCTTGGAAACATTTTTTTCAAACTCATCTTCTTGTATGACTGACAGCACTTCCCTACTTTTTTTCTTCACTTCTTCTATGCCATCAACTCACTGTCCTTTCATGACCCCCTTCATTTGAAGAAACAAAAAAGAAGTCCCACAGAGCGAGGACAGGTTTCAAGAGTGCATTGGGCAAGAGTAACATGCTATTTTTGTTAACCCTACACTGGCTCGTTGAGATGGCTGCATGAGCGGGTGCATTGTTGCTGTGGCAAAACCAGTCCCCTTTCTGCCACAAATCAGGCCTTTTGGTCACATACTGTTAATGCTATCTTTTCAGAACCTCTAAGTGGAATGCTTGATTAAGAGTGTGACCTGGTGGAATGAACTCCAGAGGCACTGCAAATCAGCAATTTTGTCTGCTGGGGAAGTTGACGAACGTCCAGAATGAGGTTTGTGATCAATCGATATTTCACCTCTTTTGAAATAAGAAAAACATTTTGTACACTTGAGTTTATCCCATAGCACTGTCCTTGTGAGTTATGTTCAACATCACAAGAGTTTCTGAGGCATTTTCCCTGAGGACAAAACAAAATTTCACAGCCACATGCTGTTCTTTTAAATTGGCCATCACCAAAAATGAGTGTTGAGTGAAACTGCTTTTATGAAAAAAATCACTCAGACGAGAGAGAACCTTCTCAGGCAATGTCGCTGGATGCACTACCTCAGAGCAAGTTGCTTGATGCTTGTCTAGAGAAAAAAAAATGTGTACTATGAAAGCTCCATTCCATCCCACCCAACTCCAGGTTTGGGGGGTACCCCTTCATATATATTTCTGCCCAAGATTGGCAATTAAATTTTTGGGTCCACTGAAAAATACAAATGTGGGGGAAATATCAGGTTGAGGACAATGTGAAGCACAGGGCCCTTGTGAATATGATATCCACTGCTCCTAGTCTAAGTTTTAGTGTCTAAAAATAAAGCTTTATTGGAAATAGTTCACACCCATTTCTCAGGTTATTGTTGATCACTGCCTTGAGGCTATAACATAGGACCCTTGGTGGCATAGGTGTTATTTTTCCTATTCATGTATATCAATATGACTACAGAATAACTACTATCTTAACACTTTCTTGGACTCAATTCATATACTTAAACTAGCTATTTTATTTCTGAAACATTTATGAACCATTTTAAAGGCAAGAATCATGCAAAACTTGCCATATGTCACCACTATTTACCTGTCAATCTTAGGCAGACAGGTCAATGGTCACATCTCAAACACACCCCAAATTCCTCTTCTTCTTCTTCTTTTCCTTCACCAACACTGCGGGTCAGTTTGGATGGCAATGCCACTCTGGTCCAAAACTGAAGGCCAAATCCTAAAGTAAAGAGACCTGCATTTGGTACCATCACAGCATCCTATATGCTTGCAGCCTCATAACATGGTAACTAGATTTTGCCCACTCGCCATAGTCCGGATCTTCTACCCAGAGAAATAAATTTGCTTTTCCTCTATATCCTCATGTGGCAGTTTCTTCTAAGTTGCTAATGATTGATGACAAATTAATGCATTAGGTCCTGGGATAGTTCTCCATTTTAACAGAGGATTGGGAAATGTCACAACACAAGGAAGCTGAGATGATACTGGCAAGCAGAGTTCTATGCAACTGTCTTCAAAAAACCATCTGACTATGCAGGCATAGTCTCTCATCCCCATTCCCTCTATGTCATTGCCTACTTAGTAGTCAATGTCCCTTCTACATCCAGAAGTATTGCTATTGTTAAGGAACACTCCTTGGACTTTAGAGGCTTTGAGGCTGAATGGGTTTCTAAAACCAAAATGGAATTTACACTAGCTAAACTATTAAGGAAGTTTCTACATGTTAGAATATACTGTTCATTCAAAAGGGACTATTTGTGGGGTTTGTGGATACCTCTAAACTCTGTAAAATAAAGGACTTACGTGCAGTGCCCATTTCAAATTAAGTTTTCTCACAGTTCACAGGAGAAAGGCACTTAGGAAAGATCAGTTGCAGGGTTTACAAGTTTAATTATTCATTTGGTTCTGGGCTGCACACGGAAAGCAAAAAAGATTCGGCCAACAGATGGGACATGAACCCACAACAGTCGTCTTTTCTGTCACCCTCAGAGAGGGTCAAATGCCAACAAAGTACCTGTGGAAGAGCATCTGTCGGGTCTGTGTGGGAAGCGGAAGTGCTCCCTTGTTTATCACTAACAAGTATTGTCCATGGATACAAATTCTAAAAGCAAGGATGAAGGAGAATGGAAACTGTATTTTTCACTATGCTCTGGGTGCCTTAGAAAGCAGGCAATGACTGCATCATGCTCACCATTTAAAAAAAGAGGAAATCACAGATCAGAGAAACTGAGTCAGAAGGCCAAGGGCACATAATTGCTGTGGGTGAATTGCCCTTAATAGTTGTTACCGACTGCTGGTCTGTGCTCATTAAAACAGGCATTGTTTTAGAACATTACACCTGAGTTGTGATAGATAGCATTGCATCAATTAAAAACTATAAAAGAGGTGGGGGGCTCATATATTAGGATCTCAGTTATTGACTAATCCAAGGAGTTACACTAAAATAAGGCCTGCCATCCCCATATACAGTTATTAGGCTCTAATATTCACATTCCTTCTTTTAAAAATGAGAACTATCATTATGGTGATCATTGAGAAGTTTCTGAGTACATAGTATACTTTATTCTCACTCTTTCCAGACACAACATAGATATTCATGTGACCTAAGGAGGAAGTGGGGAAATGGGAATGTAAACCTATCTCTCCATTTCTGTTGCACCATGTCCTAAATGTATTGCTATATAATCTTTCCTTCAAAACTCATGGAAGTCTGGACGTTTAATTGTAGCAGAATATTCCCACTTTAGAGTAATTCTAATATTCATATAGCCTCACTCCATAAAATCACAAGAAAATGTAATCTTTTCTTTTCAACGAAGCATGAGGTCATTTTTTTTTTTTTTGGCATCACTGCTCTCCGGTGGTGGGAGTAGGAGGCCCAGCCCCACTGCTGGAATTGAACCTCTTTCCCAGTGGGCCGCAGTCCCGCACACAACCACTACGCCACCGGGGCTCAGCCAAGGTCACTTTTTTTTCTTGTCAAAAAGTACCCACATCTTCGAAATGAGTATGCATGACCAATAATACAAGAGCCAAAAGAACTTCTCCTTCAAGCTTCCTAGTTTATTAATCAATCCCCCAATATCTGGTTCCTCAGTTTTGCTCTTGACTCCTGGCTTTTTTGTATTTGTCTTAGTTAGGGTCCTTGATGCTACAATGGCTATGTATTATCAGGGTTCTTTCATTGACTGGTGGCATTGCAGTTATGTTCCTTCAACACTATCTGTATGGTAATAGCTATGAAATGCATAGTTCAACTAGAGACCTTTCCCTTGGTTTCTAGGCTTGTATATCAACTTGATCGACAATGTCTTCACTGGAACATTCATTAGGCATCAAAACATAATATGGCCCAAACAGAAAACTTTGTTCCATACACAGCTCTAGCCAAATCTATTTTCTAACCATTTCCACTATTTCCTTGGCTTAATCATTCAGGCCATTTCCTATTCTCACCTCCCCACCCCCCAAACCCTCAGTTTCTCAAATGAAAAAATGTAAAAGTCATTTTTAATTTTCCCCCTTAGTAAACTAGGTCAAATCCATCAAGTTCTGGTGTAGCAGTCATTTCCTGCCACATCTACACTCAAAATCCTGTTCCAAGCTAACATTATCACTTACCTAAATTATAGAAACATTTCCTAATGGGCCTCCTAACTCATGCCTGTGTCACATGGAATGCATCCCTTACATAGCACATTTTAACTCATAAATCAAGTTATCTAACTCCCTTGCTTAAAATCCACTGATTATTTTGAAGTATGCATTTAGTAAAATGGAAGCTCATAACTCTGTTTGCAAGTCCTAAAATTATCTTTAGATGTGGTACAAGGAATGTCATTGCTGATATATGGTGGATCCTGAGGGAAGGCAAAGAATGCTAAGAATATGATTATGTGTATTTTTTATTCAGATGTGTAGATCATAACATATTATATGACAAATGAACCTCTAATTGAGGTTGAAGAGGAACCTGTACATAGATCAAGAGGCAGTCTTTGAATAGAACAATTGGATATACTTTAGATTAAAATGAGGAAATGTGCATCTGGTTGCATTCTTTCAGCATATTTTCCCAATGTGTCTTTTGAACAAATAATATGAGAAGCTGGATCTAAAAATGAATGCAATGCCATGATTAAAAAAGACTCATTACCACCCTGTGATATTCAGAGGACACAATCCTGCCTACTGAAAGTCAAGATAACTTGATGTAGTTATTGATGAAGATCAAAACTACAATCTCAGTATAAAAAAAGCAAAAATCACCACCACTAAATAAATAAACACCATCATGACAGTGAAAAGACTGAAATTTTCAATAATTACGTTTTTGCTGGATGCACAACACCCATGAAACCAGTAGTCAAGAGACTTCTGGGAAGATGGCAACTGAATAACATATACCAGAGGGACACAGGAGAGTTACTATGAGGGAAATTTAACACTGCCGGAACTCTCAAGGGGAGGATAACAAACATAAGTAGACACAGATCCACAAGGTGTGGAGGGACTGGGGGCCACTGGGTAGGGTTTGACCTTAGCCCCACCACTATCACAGCCTGAGCTGGAATCAATTGGAGCCAGCACCAGGGCTTTATCTCAACACGGTCACAACTTGCCACCAGCTCAGGACAGGGACTAAGTCCTTGAACAACCACAGTCAAGGATCAGGGATCTGCTATATTGTTATTTTTGGTTCCCTCTCTTCTCTCTATCTGCCCAGTTTCAGCGGGCTTAATTCTTTGGTGTTTGTCTTCTTGGTCTCTTCCATTTTCTCTCACAGGCCATTTTGGACCTCTAGCCCACCCCCCTTAGCCTAGGACACTTTTGCCTACTACACCCAGCTGGGATGCCCCTCCTTGTGCAGTGTAGCCCAAGGCTCTCCACCAGGGGATATTCCAACCAACTAATCCTTGGGAAATCCCTGCCTGTGTGGCTGCGGGAGCTCTTATCTGTCCTCCATGGTCCCACCTGCCTGAGGGAACTTCCTCCCAACTGCCTTATTGCCTCACACGGTCTAAGTCAGCTCAGTCAAAACTCACCAAAGTTCCACACTACTGCTGGAACCCCTTCCCAAACTCCACAGCGATCTAACTGGTCAGGGAAATTCCATCCACCATTCATGGTGCACTACAAACAAGCAGGCAATCTACAGTATTCTGCAGCAATCCCCTTGCAGCAGCCCCGCCCCCCCCCCACACATACCCTTTGCAGTGTCCCCAAACTGGTGTGAGTCATACCATCACAGCTTTTTGTGAGATCACTCGGTATAGCACCAACCTTGTGGGTCCACAACAATCCAGCCAGTGTCCTCTGACAGTACCATCCAACTTTCCCTCCAAATAACAGTATACTGGTGGACTAGGGAAAGAGTGAAGCTGCAGGAGGATAAAGTAGTAGGCCAATTCCATAGTGAAATTAGTCACAGGAAGTTGGCCGAAGCATTCCTATGAGTCTCCCAGAGAAAGTCAGTGTTCTTTTACTCACTATAAAATGGCACCTAATTATTTTACAACAATGCAATAAAAAAACAGGATAAACAAAAGGCAATGTCAGAAGATGTCCTGAACCTAATGACATGCATAGAAGAAGCAGACACAGTGATATGCCAAAGAAGGAAATGTTCTGAATGCTTCTTGGAGTCATACAGGATATGAGCGAAATAGTGCAGAAAAAGGATGAAGCAATAGAGTAGTTAAAGTCTATACACCAAAGGGAAATACAAGTCCTTAGGGACAAGGTAATAAAAACTAACACCAGACTCACAGACTTCACTAATCTCGTGGAGGATGTAGAAAACCACACCGGTGAACTACAGTATAGCTAAGCAGACTTATAAATGAGAACAAAAATCCAATAAGATTACCAGGGAAGCTGAAGAAAACCCAAGAGCTATGGCTGATACTATGAAGAGGAACAACATCAGAATAATTGGATTACTGGAGGAAGACACAACAAAGACGTCATCTGCAACAACAGTCAGAGAGCCCTTCAAGAAATCTTCCCCAGTGTAATGAATAAAAATCAGGCAATCGTTCAGGGGGCTGAAAAAAACGCCAGCTAGACTGAGTCCCAAGAAGAAGCAAAAATTGTCCCATAAGAGTTAAACTATCTAACTTTGAGGAATAGGAGAAAATCATGAGAGCAGTTAGGGAAAAACAAGTAAACACATATAAAATTTCCCAAGTAAGAATATGCTCAGACCTATCAGTGGACACTATGAAGGAGAGGAGGAATATATTCCAAAAATTGAAGAAAACTAAGTCAAACCCAAGAAAACTCTACCCAGCCAAATTATCTATCAAGATAGATGGAAAAGAGTTTTCTCAGACAAGGAAAAGCTCTCAAAGAATATGTTAGAAGATACCCAGTCCTACAAAAGATCCTTGCTGACCCAGTATGGGCAGAAGGACAGCACTCATCAAGCATAAATAAGAGATAGTCACATAGAACAACATCACCAAAGGGCACCAATGAGAAAGCAGCTACCAAGATAGGATTGGCTTAAGGGTGGCAAGAAGTCAAGAATGATCCACCCTCACACACACAAGCACAGCACACTAAAAAGAAAGGGAGGAAGAGAGACACCCAAAAGATATAAGATGAGATCACAGATTCCACAGATGGAGATAATAAGTATAAATGTCAATCGACTTAACTTGGGCATTAAAAGACGGACTGGCTTTGAAAACACAACCCATCAATATACTTGAGGAAACACTTCTCAAGGCTACAGACAAAAATATGCTGAGAATCAAAGGCTGGAGAAAGGCATACCAAACAGACAATTCAAAAAAGAAGGGGTAGCAATACTAATCATAGATAAAACTGACCTCAAAGTGCAAAGCATGAAAGGAAATTAGAAGGGACACTATATAATGCTCAAGGGAATGGTAGACAAAGAACCAATAAGTATTTTAAACATATATCACTGAAAGGGGAGACCCACTGAATGCTTCAACCTAGCACTCCAAAAGATGAAAAAGAACCACAGCCTCAACAATTACACTGGGTGATTTCAGTATCCCATGCTCTGAAAAAGACAGATCACAGAGAAAGAAACTCATCAAAGAAGCGAGAGCCGTAAACTCTACAATTAGACAATTTGACTTGATAGCTATCTCTAGAGATTTTCACCCAAATACCAAAAAGAACCCTACATTCTTTTTTTTTTTTTTTTTTTTTAGTTTTTAGGCATCACTGCCCTCTGGTGGTGGGAGTAGGAAGTCCAGCCTTTGCTCCTGTGAGCTGGAATTGAACCTCCATCCCAGTGGACCGCAGTCCCTCGCACAACCACTACGCCACCGGAGCTCAGCCCAAAAAGTCACATTCTTTTCAAGCTCACATGCCACGTATTCAAAGATAGTCACATGCTGATACATAAGGAGAATCTACATAAATTTAAGCACATACAGAACTCTCAAAAAACAAACCTAACTGTCCACTAAGGGAGTAAGCAAAGGTTCTGAAAAGAAATTTCACAGAGGCAGAAATCTGAATGGGCAATAAACATATGAGAAAGGTCCATGATTGCTAGCCATGAGAGAAATGCAAATTAAAACAAATATGATACCACCTAACATTCTCAAAGATAGCCCAATACAAAAAAAATCAGAAAGCAACAAATGATGGAGGGGCTTTGGGAAGACAGGAATTCTCATCCACTGCTGGTGGACCTATAGGTATGTACAGCCACTATGGAAATCAATTTGGTGACATCTAAAATATATGGAAATTGAGCTACCATATGACCCAGTAATCCCCCTACTGGACATATACCTAGAAGAGGCAAGAAACAAATCATGGTCAGACATCTGTGCCCCAATGTTCATCGCAATATAGTTCACAATTGCAATGAGTTGGAAAAACCCACATTTTCATTAATGGACAAATGGATTAAAAAGCTGTGGTATATATGTACAATAGAATATTACGGATCATTGAAAAGCAGTGATGAGCATATGAAGCATTTCTCAGAATGGGATAAACTGAAGGAAATTATGCTAAGTGAAATAAGTCAAGTGCCAGAGGACAAGTACAACATGAGTACGCTTAAAAAGCTTTAAAAAAGAGAGGAGAAAAGGGGGCATAGAGAAAAGGCTACTGTATACATAAATTCCTGTAGTGAGATCCAGGAAGTATGGCAAAGTTTAGACTAAATCCAGGGCTACATGTGGTAGTCAACTAAAATGAGGAGGTGAGGTGGAAGTTAGCCTTGTGCAGCATGGCAACAGGGCACTAACCCACCAAAGGGAGTGTATTGTTTGTATCTCCACAGGGAAAGAGTGATCAAACTTAAATCCAGTGTTTCAGGTATAAGTGCAGTATGATGATATGGATCAGAGAGTCAGTGAAAGAGTCTGAGGGCCCAGCCCCAATTCCAACTACATGGACAGCCACCCCTTTCCCCAAAAGAATTTACTTTAGAGGACAGCACTGAAGCTCTGAGAGAGGGATGAGTCTGAAGAGAGCACATTGGGGCAAATGAAGGGGGAAGAAGAGAGAGTGGAGTGCATCCTGGTCCACCAAGTTCTCAGGACAATATCCCCACTGAAAATAGCCAATGCACAGATAAAACCATATGGCCGGCCCCATTATGAAACACGATGTCCCTTGCTGACCCAAGGCTCTATGAGGATGACAATGGAGACACAAAGTCAGGATTACATCTGGTGTGACCCCAATTTGCCAAGACAAAACATTAAGGACATGCAACAGAGCAGCAAGGTAGTAAAGTGTGGAGTACTAGAGGGAGTGCAAAGGATATACATTGGGGCCAGGGCCCCATCAGACTCAACCAGAGGACACTCCCAAGGGTCACCAAACAGACTTTGAACTATCTACAGGTTTTTCTTTTGTTATTATTATTATTTATTTATTTTTTATGATCATTATTTTTTGCTGTCATCATTTTGTTTCTTTTGTCACTTCATTTTGCCATGTCTTGTTATTTGCTTGTACATATTATCATATCTATAAGTCTATCTAGGTAAGATAGGCTGGAAGAACAGTCTGGAGGAGAAAACAATGAGACAGCTGCTTCTGGGAGTATGTGAGAGAGGGGTGGAGGAAAGAGGACAAGGATATCTGAAGTGATCCAAAATCAGTGGCAAGGTGGATGTGAGAGGCTTTATAGGGCTTGATAAAGAATAATGTGAGAGAATGGCTGAAACCCAAATGAAGACTGAGCATGATAGTGGGAAAAGAGAAAAGTAAAAGGAAATAGAGGAAACAAATAGGAGGGAAAGGACATTTATAAAGGTCTAAATAGAGACATGTACATAGGTAAATATATTTATATATGATGATGGGGAAATAGATCTATAGGTATATACTTACAGAGTTAGTATTAAAGCAGCAGATGGACACTGGGACTCTACTAAAGTACTTCATCAATGCAAGAACACTTTGTTCAATTAAATTGGCATTCCATGATGCTCACCTTTCCAACACAATCACTAAAGACAAATGTATGCATAAGCAAAAGTGGTGAAGAAAGCTGATGGTGGCAGGCTATCAAAAGATATAGCATCCAGGGTCTTAAAAGCTTGAAAGCAAACAAGTGGTTATCTAACTCTGAAGCAATAAAGTTCACATGAAAGAAGCACACCAGCTTTGTGACCATGAGGTGTCAAAGGGATCAGTTATCAGACATCAAAGAACTAAAAATCATATTATTGTGTGCCCACCTTCCTGATATGATTGCTGAAGACAACTGGGTGCATAAGCAAATGTGGTGATGAAGGCTGATGGTGCCCGGCCATCCAAAGGTATAGCATCTGTTTTAAAGGTAAACAAGTGGCCATCTAGTTCAGAAGCAACAAAGCACACAGGAGGAAGCACACCAGCCTGTATAACCATGAGGTGTCAAAGGGATCAGTTATCAGGCATTAAAGAACTAAAAATTATATGATTACAAATGAGGGGGAATACAGTTTGGGGACCCAAAACCCATCTGTAGTTGAAGTGGCACTGGCTTAAGTCAAGATTAAGTGTAGCAATGATGAAACCTGCACCTGTCCCCTAGTTCTTCAATACTTCTCACCCCACCCCCATCATCCTGGTCCCAATTCTACCTTACAAATCCAGCTAGATCAGAGTATATAAAGGTACAGATAGGAACCAGAAACGTGGAATCCAGGACAAATGATCCCTTCAGAACCAGTGGTGAGAGTGGTGATACCAGGAGAGTGGAGTGAAGGAACTGATTATATGGACCTACATATAACATTCTCCCTGGGTTACAGACTACAGGGAAGTGGGTGAAGGGAGACATCAGACAGTGTATACAGTTAGACAAAATAATAGTGATTTATAAATTATCAAGGATTCATGAGGTAGGTGGGAATGGGGAGGGCAGGCAAAAATGAGGAGCTAAGGACTTACCAAGGGCTTAAGTAAGAAGAAAATGCTTTGAGAATGACGATGGCAGCAAATATACAAATGTATTTTGCATGCAATGTATGTATGTATGGATTGTGATTGGAGTTGTATGAGGTCCCAATAAAATGATTAATAGAAGAAAACAATTGTCAAACAATTAAATGGCCTATTGTATTGTTCAAATCTGCTGCAAAGATCTGTTTAAAGGAGTGAAGTGTACCTGTATTTTCCATTGCCTCGTTTGCATTAATTGTTCCATGGGACAATTAATTTTTAAGATTGAAGAATTGCTATTTTTAATTATGGCATTGACAAGAAGTATTGAATGTGCCACAGAGTGGCAGAAAAATAAAGTGATCAATGTGGGAAGAAATAAGTCTATGATGTTCTTTAGAAGTAAGGATGGTGAGACTTTCTCTCACTTATGTTGGTCATGTTATCAGGAGAGACCAATTTCTGAAAAGGAACAGTATACTTGGCAAATTCAATGGTTATGGAAAAAGAGGAAGCCATTTGCGTTAGTCCGGGTAGACTAGAGGAACATATTTGTAGACACACATGTGGATATAAGGAAAAGGTTTATATACAAGAGGAACAGGATATTGAGAAAACATGCCAGTCCAGTCAAGTTCAAAGTCATAAGTCCGATATTAACCCATATGCCTGAAATCAGTCTATAAAGTCTCCTTTCGACTCACGAGGTCACAGGTCAGTGGGTGCAGAATCCCGATGCTGGCAGGGGTCTCCACCAGGCTTCTCACTTCCAGGGTTCAGGGTTCATCAACAGCTTCCGGTGGTGGCAGAAGCAACTCATCGCTGCCAGAGGTCTCCATGTGGCAGGCCCAGCTTCAGAGGTCTGGCTCCATCAGGGCAAAGCCATGTGGTCTCTCCACCGGCTCTTCCAGCTTCTTGGACACTGCCATCTTGTCTTGTCCATCATTAATCATTTCTGAGACTAACTCCCAACAACTGGGGAGATAGCTTCTCATCTTCATAAGGGAAATATCGTGAGATTTCCCAGACATATCAAGAGAAAGCCATGCCCACACAGAGGCCTCATTGGCTACTCAATGGCTATTTCCAGATTAATAGGCTAGACTCCACACCTACAGCTCAATCATGAAGCTAACATAAGCACATGACCGCCACACCCTTCAATGAGATGAATTGATTCATTGGCTGCAAGAAGGAGCTGGAATCTCTTAGTGATTGTGATAATGATGTGGGCTCAGGAGTTTGTCGTTCTTTCACTATGGAATCCAACAGATGGAACCTAACAACTATGACTCAGGACCTACCTATTTCTCTTCACTTGTTCTCTACATACTCTCCATCATTCTCTCTTAAGAACTCAAAGCATAATCCTCCCAGGGCCTTTCATGTGCTTTAAGTATGCACCTTCCCTAAAAGATACTTTCCCTAATTACCAAAGGTAAAGCTCACCCCCCACTACACCCTATCAGGTTATCCTATTTTAGCTATTTTAAAGTACACATGGCTATTGTTTTGGAATTATGAACTTAGGTAACTAATCTTTCATTTAGTTTAATGCATTTAGCTTCATTATTCATTTGCAATAATGAGTATTGTAAGCAATATTCATTGCACATTATACATGTCTATAACATAGACAATGATAATTTTTTGTCTGGCTTCTCCATCTCTTCTACTAATGGGCTTACCCATGTTGTCTGCTGCTGGATATCCTGTGCCTTGAATAATATTTGGCATATAAACACAGTACAGATTCAATAGCTAATTGTTGAGTTAACTTTGGATAGCAGAAAAATTGACAACAAACTCCAATTCAGAGAAAAAGTTGGAGAAGGAATTCAAGACCAACTGATACCTATCTGGCCTAACTTCAAGTAAAGAATGTGTGTTTTGAGTCCCTAGAGGATTCACGATGTGAATTCTACAGCACCACTAACATGTAACAAGTGAAGTTAAAGTCAGTGAACAACTAATAATCATTCCTAAGAAGAATTAGCCCTAGAGAATTGATTTGATGAGCTATTCCTCAAGAGCTTGATACCTTGTCACTATTTGATGGGGAAAGAATTCCTCCCAGTAGAAAGAGTCTTAATTTTTAAAAACATATTGAGTTCCACGACAGATTTCTAATGAGTGTCATGGATTGCTGCCTAGGGCAGCAGTCATTGTTCCTGAATGCTGTTAATTCCCTGAATCTTAACACTTTGGGTAAAATTTCAGAGATTGCCCTATAGATAAAGTGCACTGCCTCGGTCTTTTAATTCATTCTGGGAAACAGTGATCACAACTTCAATACGCAGTTCCTAAAGCCACTTGCCTCCCCAGCATCTCTGCTAGATTCCCTACAGCTGCCTATGCAGACCCCAGAGGCCATGCTGTCACCACAGCAGCTTCCCTGCTGAGGGTCAAGCCCCACAGCGAGTGGCACAAAAACCTGTCATACAAGAAACTATTCCATTGCACCTAACTAGAAGTAGCTCTGCCTCTAATCCACTTTGAGACATTATCTTTTTAAAGAAATGATTAGCAGTCTTCACTGGAAAGCAGGGTTAGGATTTTCAGAAAAGTAACGTGGTGTCCAACAGCTGTGTGATTTGGTCAAGTTATCCAATCCTCTCTGCCAAGCAGTAGCATCGTCCTTTCTTGTAGAGTTTAAAAGGCTCATGTCAGCTTTGACTGAAATATGTGTCTCGGGTGCTCCGTAAATACTATTTGATGATGATCATCACCTTGCAGCCACGAGTCTTGATTTTTCTGTTACTAGGACATTATTAATATTTGATGCCAGATGGCATTTTCAAAATAACTTGGATGAAAATTGCTATTGAAATGCTAATGACCATTTAGTTCATTCGGGAAGACTAATCCATAACACTGTGACTCAGGTTGAATTGAGAAGGCAGGTGAAGCACCCTGAGAAAGAGTGGGAGGAATTCTATATATTGGCCTGAAGATATATAGGGAGCAAATGCCTTAATTGTTCCCAATTGCTTTTTTTTTTGGCAGGAGGGGACATCACTACTATTGTTCCCAATTGTATGTGAGAAAGTTCCTTAATAATCAGGGTTTACCTCAGGACTAGTGGTAGGAGTGGTAATATTGGGAGCGTGGAGAGATGGTGGAGTAGAAAGGGGAAACACATTTCAGAGATCTACATATAACCTACTCTCTGGGATATGGACAATAGGAAAGTGAGTGAGAGGACACATTGGACAGTGTACAATATGAAAAAGTAATGATGATTTGTAAATTATTAATGGCCCATGGGAGAGGGGGAGGGGGAGGGAGGGGAAATATGGAGAGCTGCTACTGGGGGCCTAAGTGGAGGGAGGATGTTTTGGGAGTGATGATGGCAACAAGTGTGCAAGTGTGGCCTGCATACAATTGATGCACGTATGGATCATGATGAGAGTTGTATGAGCCCCCAATAAAATGATTTATTTCAAAAAGGGGGGGAGGGGGGAAGTTGAGCTTATCCCAACAGCTCAAGTGGAAAATAGTTGGAAATGAATATGGCAACATGTGTACAAATATGCTTGATACAAATGATGCAGATTGAATGTTATAAGAGCTGTAAAAGTCCCCAATAAAATCATTGGGAGAAAACAAACCAAGACAAAAAAATCAGGGTTTAACTTAAATATACATATACTAACTCCTAATAATTAATTTTAATTTGAATACTTTTATGAAGATAAAAATTACTATAAATGAGAACACTAACAGCAATTCTAAAAGTATCCCTAGAGCGCGGCATTAACATGTATTGTTTTCAGGCACCTATTGAAATCTGATTAATCAGAATAACTGGGATTGGAGACAAAATTTTGAATTCTATCAACTTTTCAAAATTTGATCAGCACAATTAATGCTTGTATAAGTACTCTGATACCAACTGATAGCTGAGGATCACAAAGCCAAATGTAGGAGAAGACCAGCCGATATGTAACTCAGCATGGTCGGGAAGCCGTGGTACACTGGGAAGCTCAGAACACATTTCAAGGAAGAAGCTGCTACTTCGGTTTGACTGGGACTATATGCAGAGATGTTACTCCACTGTCAATAAAATTTCTAATATTTCACAAGAAGCTGTAAACCTGAAATTTCAAGTAAAACCTCTCCATTCTGAAATGTTATATATATTTTAAAATGTTTAAACACAGCTCATGCCAAACAAAAGCTCTGTTGTAAAGTGGTCTAGCATGTTTGAAAAGCAAGCAGCCTAGAAATCGTGTGATTCTTGCATGGGAGCCGAATAGGAGGAAGAGTAGCCAGAAGTAGCAGTAGAAGATAAGATCCAAGAGAAAACCAAATTCGGAATGCACAGTGCCTTATACACTTTAAGAGGATTTGGATTTTCCTCTGAATATAACGTCACTGGAAGAATTCAGAAGGAAAATGACATAATCAAACATTTATGGTGTTCAGTGGCAAAATCAGAACTAGTTCTCCAGCATCCCATCCTAATATTGCATGTAATTATACCCAGAAACAAATCAACCAACAACCACTAGACTATGGTAACACCTCTGAAGGGAAAAAAAAGTGATATAATGGGTTTCTGGCAAGACTCTTTCTAGTCTAATTAGCATCTCCAATGATGCCCTATTTGAAAGCAGTCCATTCTATTTTCAGAATTCCATCATTCTTAAAATTAACCTCCTTTACTTTTTCCTACTTATGAGCCACTCTTTCTCTAGGTGAATCAAATTTTCTCCAATCTATAACTTTTCCATTTTTCACTGAAGTTCATACATTTCCTATAAACATGGCTTCATGTCTCCTGATAAAATTCCCTTTCTAGAAGTATAGCAAAATTGAAAAAACAAACAAAGCATAGTGAGGTTAAAATTCCTGAGTGAACCAGAACCATTATTTCCCATATACAGGGCAACATCCTTCTTTTTGTACAATTGTTTTGAATTAGAGGGTTCCATTGGCTAATGATGCTTGGTAAAGTGTATGTGTGTGGGGGGGAGGTGGGCACACTTGTTAAACTTGATAAAAGCCAATGACAGGTTTGGGAAAGCACGTACATTCACATTATATTTATTTGGCTATGCCAGACATTAACAAGAGATCTGGTGATTTTTGCCATGGAGCACAGGTCTGGTCTGAATTCTCAACCCGGCTTTTTAATTTCTTTTTTAAAAAATTAATCATTTTATTGGGGACTCTTAACAGCTCTTAAACAATCCATACATCAATTATATCAAGCACATTTGTACATATGTTGCCATCATAATTTACAAAACATTTTCTTTCTACTTGAGTCCTTGGTATCAGCACCTCTTTTTTCCCCTCCCTTCCACACTGATGAACCCTTGATAATTTATAAATTGGTTTTCATTTCACATTTTACACTTTTGATGTCTCCCTTCACCCAGATTTTGATTGTTCATCTACAAGGTGTGTGTGTGCCAGGGATGGGGTGGCAGGGTATGCCAATCATTGAGATTGGTTCTCACTTTCTCCCCTGTCCCCTTCCCTCTGTCCTCATGGTATCATGACTCTCAATATTGCTCCTAATGTCCCATTTTGATTCATATGACCTGAATTCTGTGTATTCAGAGCTCTTATCTGTAACCAGGTACATGCTACCATCTAGCCAGATGTGTAAGGTAGAACTGGGGTTATGATCATGCAGGAAGGAGGGGAGAAAACATTAAAGAAGGGGAGGAATGTAGCACAGCATTTAAAAAAATTTAAAATATTTTTACACCTCAGAATTCTCTCGGGCCCATTTACAATCAATCCCTACTACCACACTTAGTCCCAAGCAACTACTAATTTGCTTTCTGTTGCTATATATTTGAATTTCCTGACATTTGACATAAATGAACTAACACATTATGTGGTCTTTTGTGTTGTATTTATAGTCTTTTACTTTCTTCTTTCACTCATCCATTGTAGCATGTATCAGTAGTTTGTCCCTTGTTGCTTAAAAATATTTTATTGCATAGATGTACTATATTTTGTTTATAAAGAAATCAAGTTGTTTTCATTTGTTTTCTGTTTGATAGACATTTGACGATTGATTGTAGTTTGGGGGTATTACAAATAATATTCTTATAAATAATCCCATGTATATATTTATATGGGCATATATTTCATTTATATTTTGTGTATACCGAGAGATGAGAATACTGCACTATGAAATAGCCAATTGTTTTTCATTCTAAGTTCCCACCAAGGATTCTAATTTTGCTAATTCTTGCTACTATCAATAATTTTTGTTATAACCATTGTAGTAATGTCCCATTTTGGTTATAATTTGCACTTCCCTAATGACTAATGATATTGAAGATATTTTCATGTACTTTGCAGATTTTTTTGGTGAATTGTCTATGGCAGTCATATGTTTATGTTAATTTTATGATTGAAATGTAGGGGTGGAGTCTAGCCTGTTAATCTGGAGATAGCCATTGAGTAGTCGATGAGGCCTCTATGTAGGCATGGCTTTCACCTGAGACTCCTGGGAAATCTCACAATATTTCCCTCATGAAGATGAGAAGCTATCTTCTCCAGTTGTTGGGAGTTAGTCTCAGAGACGATTAATCACAGGCAACACAGAATGGCAGCGTCTGGGAGGCTGGAGCAGCCGGTGGAGAGACCACCCGACTTTGCCCTGATGGAGCCGGACTTCTGAGGCTGGGGCAGCCACATGGAGGCCTCTTCCAGTGATGAGTTGCTTCTGCCACCATGGGATGCTGTTGATGGACCCTGAGCCCTAGAAGTGAGGAGACATGGGGAGACCCCTGTTGGTGCCGGGACTCTGTAGCCACTGACCTGTGACTTCGTGAGTCAGAAGGAGACTTTATGGACCGAATTCAGGCATATGGGTTAATATCTGACTTGTGATTTTGAGCTGGACTGGGCTGGGATGTTTTCTCAATGTCCTATTCCCTTTGAACATAAATCCATTCCTTATATCCATATGTGTGACTTTGAAATTAGTTCCTCTAGTCTATCCGGACTAATACATTGTCTATTTAAATATTTTGTCCATCATCTTAGTTTTCAATTACTTCCTAATAAGCTACTCTGAATACCATGTTGTAGTGACTTAAAAATATTTATTTAAAACCCTACCAGAATTTCTGAGGATCAGAAAAACAGCACTAGTTACCAATCATCTGACGACTGACAGAGGCAAAGGGATCCATGTTCAAAATACCTATTTATGGGACTAAGCAAGGTACAAAAGAGTGCTATGTCATTTCTACTGTTTGTTTAATCACACAACCTGTGATAGTCACCTAATCTGGTATGAACTGAGGATTAAGAGTGTAGGGGTGAAGTCTAGCCTATCAGTCTGGAAACAGCCAAGGAGACCTATCTGTGGGCATGAACTTCTCCTGAGAATTTTGAGAAATCTGGTGCTTCCTCCTTGGAGGCGGGAGACCTCTCTCTCTCTCTCTCTCTCTCTCTCTCTCTCTCTCTCTCTCTCTCTCTCTCCAGACTTCTGTGGTAGACATTACAAATGAAACACATAGAACTACCCTAGTGCCTTGAGCTACATGGATACAATCAGACCTCTGAAGCCTGAGAAGCCACAGAAAGACCCCTGCCAGTGCTGAGATGCTTACAACGCCACTGGATCCAGAGACTTTCTACTCACTAGGTTGTGGTCATCCTGCATTTGGCTTCATTGCATGTGTTTCATGAGTTTGAAGAGGACTTTATAGATTGCCGTCAGACATATGGGCTAATATTGGACTTATGGACTTGATCTAGACTGGGCTGGGATGTTTTCTCAATGTTCAATCGCTTTTGTATATAAATATCTTTTTTATACACATGCATTTGTTTCTCTAGTCAGCCCAGACTGACACACTAACCATGGTATAATGCGGGAAGGAACAGCTCAAGGGAATATGAAAAAATGAGACATAATTGACGGCCATTTGAACACATTTTAATTAGTTTCTCCACTTACTGATGGGCTGTAACATTCTTTTTATATATTCTTAGTACAAGATCATTATTAGGACTATGATTAGAAATTTTTTCCCATTTTGAACTGAAAATTTCATTTTTTATTGGTGTCTGTTGAGAAGGAAGAAGCCCTGGTAGTGTAGTGGTTGCACATTGCGCTTCAATCCACATGGTTGGCAGTTCAAAGCCACCTGCAACTCCACAGGAGTTCCTGTGGTTCCCTGACTCTTGCTGCTGGTATTCTGAACAAGAGCTGCATCCAGCATCTTGAGTTGTTCCTGTTCCTGTAAGTTTCCCCGACGCCAGCTTGTAGCAGTTTACTATAAGTGTGATTTGTGAGTTCTGTGAGATTGCTGAAAATTCTAAAACCCAAAGGCCTGGAGGGAAATGACTTGGATGAATGTAGGGTAGAGGAGATAGTAACTAAAGTCAGAGATGAAGGAGTGACACATCAGCTGGAAAACATGGACATTTGAGACATATTTAACCGCTGCTTTAGAGGAACTAGCTTAGTGCTAATCCTTATAAAAGAAACTATTCATTCACTGCTCTTGTTAGAGAAAAAGTTGGGTTCATGGAAATGCTGAGTGTTCACTATTCTATTATTTAAACAGAGTAGTTGGAGCAATTGACACCCAGTTGTAGTAAACACATTTTTAAATGTGTTTTGTTCTTCAATTTTGTTGTTTCAGGGAGAATGTATTTGGGATCTACTTTTTCCTTGATGTATGGACCATTTCATCATTATGAAATGCCTTTCTTTGTTTCTCATGTGATTAATATTTCTTTTCTTAAAGTCTATTTTGTCTGATCCTATTATAGCCACTCCAGCATTTTTATGATAATGATTTGGATGTTATATTATTTTCTATGCTTTTACTTTGAACCTATTGTTGTCTTTAAAATGAGTCCATAATATAGTGCACATAGTTACTTCTTGCATTATTATACAGAATTAAATTCTATTTCTTCTATTGAAATATTTAGTCCATTCTCATAGTGTAATTACTGATATAATTGCATGTATGTTTACCACTTTCCATTTGAAATATTTTTGTACCTGTCTTGTATCTTTAGTCTTTGCCTTGGTTACTGCTTTCTTGCATGTTAAGTAAATACATTTCAGTATTGTAATTTTCATTTCTTTTTTGATATTTTGACTTTTAGGAAAAATTATTTTCTTGGTGATTGCTTTATAGAGTATAATTGACATCTTAATGTGTCAAAATCTATATCAGACTAACACTGACTGAATGTCCATAAAATAAAACTTTGTTCCAATACAGGTCCCTTTGTTTTCAACTCTTTGGGGCTAACATTATTACACACCATACATTCATACACCACAAGTCCAACTATATAGCATTGATTTTTTTAGTATCACATCTTTTTAAGAAATTAAAGTAAAAAACATATTTATTTACACTTTTATACTTATCCATATGTTTTCTAACACTCTTTCTTTCTTCTTGTGGGTTCCAGTTACTGCCTTGTGTCATTTCCTCATCTCTTGAAGAATATTCTTTAGTATGTCTCATGAGGTAGGTATGTTGACAACGAATTCACCTTCCCCCCAACATTTTGAATATGTTGATGTCATGTTTTTGACCTCTACTTTTTCTGACATGATATCCATCATTATTTATACTATTATTCTCTTGTGAGAATGAGGTGGATTTGTTGTATTTTTCTCTTTTTTGAAGCTTTCAATATTTTTGCTTTTACTCTGGCTTTCAATGATTTATTGTAATGAGTTTGAGTATTAATATCTTGGCCTTTATCTTGTTTGGAATTCACTGCGCTTTGTGGATCTATATAGAAGAGTTTTTTATTAAATTTACAAAAGTTTTGGCCATGACTCTTCAGATAGGATTCCTTCCCCTTTTCCCTTCCCTTACTATCTCTCTATAACACATATGAGGGGCTACCCACCCCCCTCCAAAAAAAACCCAGAAAAGCAGAGCTGTGTTTCATAGTACACATTTTTACCACTAGGCTAGCAACAACCAACTCTCTCTGAGTTGGTGCACTCAATGGTGTCACCTGAAAAGATTCTCTATGGTCACAGTGAATTTTTTTATAAAAGTAGTTTTACTTGAATCTCATTTTTTTGTGATGACTGATTGAAGAAAACAGTGTCCAGCTGTGAACTTTTGTTACCTGCTCAGACAAATGCTGCAGAAACTGCTGTGATGTGGAACAGAGCTCATGAGGACAGCATTATGGTAAAAACTGGTGAACAGAGTATGTTTCTTTTCTCAAAATGGTGAAATGTCAATTGATGAAAAACCTTGTTCTAGATTTCTGTCAACTTCCTGAATGAATGAAAATGTCCAATAAACCCATGTACTTGTGCTCAAAGACTAACTATGGACCATTGAAAAGAAGGTGAACTTAACATGAACTCTCTTGGAGTTCTGCTCAGCAAATTTAAATGGGAGGTTTGTGAATGATAAGGGTCACTGTGAACTTTGTGCCTTGGGTTCTGACTGACTAGCAAGAAGAGCATCAAATGGAAACATGCTGTGCTTTCAAAGAACAGCTCTGAAATAATGTAGAGCTCATTACTGGTGATGGGACCTGATGCTAATTTTAGTACCTAGAAACCAGATATCAATCAAGGCATCAACTGTCATCACCTTACCTACCAAAAGCTGGCCAAGTGAAATCAAAAATCAAGCTGAGACTCGTTTGTATTTTTTTTATGGGAAGGGGATAGTGCATTTGAAATTTGCTCCACCAGGTCACACTCTTAAGCTTTTTTATTTAGAAGTTCTGAAATGATGTGTCACATTGTGTGACAAAAAAAAAAAGGCTTGGTTTGTGACAGACCAGGGACTGGCTTTGCCACCACAGCAATGCTCCTGCTCACACAGCCAAGTCAGTACACTAGACTTGGTCAAAAAGCAGCATTGCTTCTCTTGCCCCAGGCTCCTAATTCACCTGACCTAGCTCTGTGCAACTTCTTTCTACTTCCACATATGAAGAGGGACATGAAAGGATAGCTATTTTATAACTCAGAAGAGGTGAAGAAAAAAATGAAAGGGTTCCTGTCAATTATCCAAACAGACGCGTTTGAAAGCAGTTTTTCAGAATGAAATCATAGATTTGACAAATATATTAAATGAAATGAACAGTACAATGAAGGTGATAAGGTTGTTTCATTAAAAAATTAAATACATAGCTTTTAAGAAAACAAAATCCAATTTGGGGGTACCCCCTCATATGATGATACATTTGATGTTGTCACACAAATCTCCGAGGCTTTACTGCTTTTCTTTCATTCCTTTTTCTATCTATTTTCCTTCAGATTTGATTTATTATGTCTATTATCTGTCTTCGGGTTTGTTATCTTGCTGTCATGTTACAGTGTTTGTGTTTGCTTATGTTATATCTGCCATTGATTTAGCCTAGTGATTAACATTTTTCACTTTTAAATCTATATCTTCCATGTAGTTCTTTATAAGAGCTTCTATTTCTTTACTGAGATTTTCAATATCGTTGGCATCATACTTTTTCTTCAGATATTTAACATAGTGCTGTGGCTGTTATGTGCCTCAAGTCAGCTCTGGCTCACAGCGACTGATGCACGACAGTACTAACCACTGTCCGGACCTGTGCCATCTGTAAAATCATCCCTACATTTCAGCCCACTGTTGCAGCACTGTGTCAGTCCATCTTGTCCAGGGTCTTCTTCTCTCCCCAGCCACCCCCCCCCGATTACCAAGCATGTTGTCCTTCACCAGGGACTGATATCTCCTATCCAAGTGCATGAGACATGTCTTGCCATCCTTGCCTCAAAGGAACACTCTGGATGTACTTTCTCCAAAACAGATTTTTTTCCCCCTTTCTTTTGACTATCCATGGTATTTTCACTATCCTTCACCAGGAACATAATCCAAACATGACAATTCTTCTGATTTCTTTATTATATATCCACCTTTCACATACATATCATGTGATTATAAACACTATGATTTGGGTAAGGCACACCTTAGCCAGCTAAATATCATCTTTCTTTCTCAATGTTCTAAAGAGGCCTTTGGTGGCAAATTTACCTACTGCGCCATGTCTTTTGATCTTTTGACTGCTGCTTTTATGATCAGGTTTACATCACCATGTTTCTCTGGTTCAAAGTCCCACTGGTTCAAAGCAAGACTTAGCTTTCATCCTGCCCATTAATTAGGTATATGATCTCATGGGCAACCCCATTGTGTGGTGTCTCTAGCCACTATAACTGGACAACCAACTACTAACTTTCAATACCCTCTTCTGATATTGAGTTTACCCTGCTATTCTTATCAAGTCCTGGTTTGATCTCTGCCACCAGCAACCAAGTTCTCAGCCTGTGTTACAAATTCTAACACTCACTGGTTGGCAGCAAGTCAATACAAGCTCACAGAGCCCCTAGGACAGGGAAGCAATTAAAATACATATCATACTTTGCTTAGTAACATTTCTTGTTATTCCTGTAACAAGAGTTTTTTGTATTAAATTGAACTAAATGACTATAATGGTTTAATCATTACTTTAATCTTACTTAATGTCTCAATTACTATTTAAAAAATGAGAAAGTTCCATAGTTTTTAAGAACTACTGCCATTTTGAGGTACTACTTATTAAGAATTTACTGGAAGATAATATGAGTGGTATAAAATCTTCATTTATTCATAAACATCCTGACATGTATAGAAAGTGCTTTAAGTTACAAAACTCAACCATTATAGCTAAATAAATAATTATATCTGTCCCTATTAAAGGTAGGCATATCTGCAGCAATTAACTATTATGGCAGCCATACACTCTGACAGAGATATCCATAAAATAATGACTCTTTCTTGGGATAATATGCATATTAATTAGTTTCTACAGCACTTGAGAAAATTCGGTTCTATTCCCACCAGTAAGGTCAGGAAATGCATCCACCTTAGTTAGCAGCAAATTTAAAACTCCTGAAGCAAGTTGGGGTTAGAGACAAGAGTAAGCGTCCCAGGGGAAGGGCAGAACTAGGGGTAGGAAATTTACAGCCTTAAAATGATACCATGTGAACTAATCAATGGACTTCATTTGTAAGCATCCTAATCCCCATTACCCACAATTGGAATGGACAGTTCTGTTCAATTAGTACATACACAGAGTGGATTGAATTTAGTGTTGAAAATATAGGTGTGCCAGATTAAAATTCAAATATTCAAATGAGAAGACTCAAGAGGATTTAGTTTTAACGACTGATGCTGAGCTATGTACAATAATATAGAGACGTTTGCCCACTAGAATTTTAACTTGGGTTGTGATGTCCTCTAAGGTAAAGCACAAACACACCACACACAAACAACCTCAACGTTGTTCACAAACTGCTAATCAGCTTTTAGTTTTGAATCTGGGGAATCACTGAATATGGAGATTCTCATGAGCAAATCAACAGAGGTTTTCTTTTTTGTTTTATAAACCCAGGAATTACATATGGATGTCACCAAATAAATATGAATGTACACTTATTAATTTTTGATTTCTAAAAAGGCTACACTTGACCACATGAACAGAAGCTAGTTTGAAATATATATAAACACATAGAATCTAGTTTGAAACATTTTAAGTAAGTTAAGCTGTTTATTTTAGGATTGTAAAATATTACAGAGGTAAACTGTCTTATTGCACTTTACTAATAATAACTGAAAACAATAATAATCTATAAATTATTCTGGAGGAGTTACAGGTTGGTGAAAAGAATAAATCATATACTTTAAGAAGCTGTGTGTTAAGGTATATATTGAGCATTATAAGGAAGCAAGTAAATCAGTTTGAAGACAAAGCTGTACCTAACTCAAGCCATGCTATTTTTAATCACCTCATATGCCTGTGAAATTTGGACCCTGAATAAAGAAGAACAAAGGAAAAATCGATGTATTTAAATTTTGATGCTGGCAAAGAATATCAAAAATACCAAAGACTTCCAAAAGAACGACAAATATAGCTTCAAAAAGTACTTTGAACATGTTGTCAAAAGAGACTAGTCCCTCGAGAAGGGTATCATGGTTGGGATATAGAGAGGCAAAAAAAAAATGTCTTCCAACAAGGCAGTAACGCAGTGGTTACACTCATCTGCTAGACTCAGGACCAGGCAGTGTTTTGCTCACTGTGAGTCAGAAATGACTTGATCAAACTCAACAACAACAATATAGCAAAGTAATTTTCTTGTGCAAATTCTCCTTAAACACACTTTATCTGAGTGACTTAAGTGCTTAGGAAATAAATAGTTTTCGTGTAATTATTTGTATATTGCACCTGGGATCTAAAGGAAATAAATCACTTCCAATATGAACATGTTTGTTGAGAAGAATCAACAAGCAAAAGCAGCTGGAGGTGGCATTCTCAGACTGTAATTCTGGTGACCTGGATTCTACTCCTTGTGAATTTCTAACCTTGATAAAGTCACTTGACCCTCTGGGCTTTATTGTCATCATCGGAACATGATCAGATTCAACAGAGGTTATAAAATGGCAATACATTGACTGAGTCTGTTAGTCTGAGGTGAAGAGAGAAACAAATTCATTGATATGCATATTTGTATAAGAGAGAACTTTTTATCAAATGTAATTATGCATCAATAAAACATCCCAGTCCAGAGCAGATCAAGTCCATAAATTCGATATTAGTCCTTAAGTCTGATATTAGCCCATGAATTCCTCTTTAGACTCGTGCAGCAGATACACTGGTGCCAAATGCAGGAAGAACACAGGCCAGTGGGTGAAAAGTACAGTGGATCCAATGGCAGTAGACGTGTCTCCAGGGCTTGGGCTGCCATCAGTGTGACTCCATGTGTCTTGACAATGGGAAGCTGAGGGAGGGAGGGGGGGAGGGAGGAAGGAGAGAGAGAGAGAGAGAAAGAGAGAAAGAGAGAGGGAGAGAGACCAGTCACTTCTGATGGCAGAATCAAGAGAGAGAGGAATATCCAGCGTCTTCTTGAGCGGACCATGCCTACAAGGAGGGATCACCTGAGCTGTGACCTGATTGACATGCTAGGCTCCACCACTTCATTCTTTTATCATGTTGACATGAAATTACATAAGTACCATAGGTCTGACCAGTACATATAGTGTGCTTGGTCCCAAGTTTTAAAATAAATGAAACGTAATTGAAGATTTCATGTAAAACCTTAATTTTCTTTTATTTAACTTGAACACTCCTCCCCAAGCTTACCTGCCACAAGACCAGATTTTCACACTGCAACTTACACTCAGCTGTCTGCTTCTATCCTCTACCCAGGTAATCTCTTCCCAGTTTGTTTTGGCTCTACTTTAACAATCTATATGCACATTCTCACCCAGCTCCAATTGCCATTTCCTTTTTTCTATCTAGTTCCTATAGGTATTGGGGTTTGTAATTCCTAATTGAATAGGTCCCTTGAGCTTCTGATTCTGTGATTCTTTAAATGTATCACAATGCACTCATCTGATAACTCCTATAATGGAAATCTAATGTGTGAAAGAGATTAAAACAAGAGGCAGAATAACAAAATAGTTATTCTGTAGTATCAGGCACATCCGGAAAATTGTGCAGCAGAATATTTTCAAAGTGAAATTTGACTAACCTTGGAAAACATAAAAACCTTAGAAATGCTGGTCATAGAAAAATTGTGGCCTTACAATTTAGGGGAGGAAGGCAAATGATAAATTTTGACACAGAGGAAGAGGAATTACTTATCAAAACAATAACAACCAACTCACTGTCATCGAGTAAATGCTGAGTCATAAGGACACTCTGGGGGCTTCTGAGACTGTAGCTGTTTACGGCAATAGAAAGCCCCGTCTTCCTCCTTTGGCGCTGCTGCTGGTTTTGAACTGCTGGCCATGTGCATCACAACACCATTAGTTACAGTAAGTGTCTATTGTATGCCTAGAACCATATTATTCTCTTCTTGCCATTGTTGGATCTGTTAATCCCCAGAATTTAATAATTGCTTGGCATTTGACCGTAAGAGGGATGAGAAACTTTAGAATCAAGAAGAGTAAGTAATGTGTCCAAGTTTGCACACCACCATCAGAGGCAGGAGAAGAACCTGATTCAAAAGCTCTGGTTCTTCTCAGCACATTAATGATCAGACTTTTCCTTTCTGGTTTAGATTGTAGTCAACCAGACTTGAGAGAGATGAACACATTTGCATGAATATGACTTATTTCTGAAAAGTATAGCTGTATGAAATTTGGGCCCTCAATCAATGACCAATTGTAAGCAAAATCTCTTTAAGGAAGTACAATAGATCAACAATCATTTACATTAGTGGGATTAAGCATACACTTTTAAAATAAAATTTTAAAATTCTTTTTCAGAGAAGGAATACATAGTAAAGTAAGTACCCATTTGCTGGTTTCCATACAAATTGTTCAGTGACCTTAGAGATATTTCACAGAATGTACCAATACTCATCTTAGTTGTGTTCTATTTGTCGAGTTTACAATAAAGACAGTCCTCAAGTTAAAAATGTCCACCTTACCTCCAACAGGTCGCCTTTCAACCACCCCTTGCAGACACACCAAGAACATGCAGTGGTTCATAATAAAATACAGACAATACTTTCTGACACACACACACACAAAAGCAGTATCAATCTAGGATCACCTAGTAGTGTTTCTTTTGTATTTTATGCATAGAAAGGTATGCTACTAGGACAAACAGTTGACTAACAACTGACATGAGATACAAACTGCCTCCACCTGTTCAATATGCACATGAATCCAACTTAAAGACACATTTAATCGATTTGTAATCTGTGGGTTGCCTTAGTTTCCCTGCCCCTTTATTGCCTCATCTTGGCTTTAGAGTAATTGTTGATGGGCTAAAATATCTCAAAAATGCATTCAGATTAATTCTCCAAGATGTCCAAGAAGACACACTGCATGTTGCTTTTCTTCTAGCCTGGAAAATGGAGTATTTATTGAGTCTATCTAGTCTATTTATATTTATTTCATGGATGCTGATGTAAATGTTCACTCAGCCAAATTTTATTCTTGTAGAATAAGGACAATTATCTGGCCAAAATTCTCTTCCCATACACAATAGATGGTAAAATATGCATCTTTTGTGAACTCTGATGGAGAACTGGGAGAAATATAATGGGTGCTGTGATTCCCTTTAGTCCACTTTTGAAGAAGAGATATCCTAATTGTGTAGGAGATCAACCTCACCAAACCTCACCGCCAGCAAGCCCATCCTGTCTCAGAGAGACCTGATAGGACAAAGTCCAACGACTCCTAGGGGCTTCTGAAACAGCAAAACAAAGCGTCATCTTTCTCCCACGGGGCGGCTGGTGGTTTCAAAGTGCTGATGTTGTGGTTAGCAACCCCATTTATAGCCCACTCTACCAGGGTTCCCTATGAAATCAAAGATGATTACATGTGATCCAAAACTTGCCTTTCAAACACTGGCAGAGCTGTGCTTCAGAAAGCTTCATTATATTTCTGTCAGAAATCCTTGGGGCATTCAGAGTTCAGCATCTGGTTGCCAGTAGGTTCCTGATGCCAACCCACTCAGCAGCTCTGCAGGAGCAGAACCTGGTGATCTGTTGCAGGAAAAAGTATAGTTAAGGGAGAAAACCTTCTGGGGGCACTTCTCTTTTGACGCATGTGGTGGTCCTGCATCAGGATCAACTTGACCCCACCCTACAGCAACAAACCGCCACATTCATTTGTGCCATAGTCATTGCTAATTGTAATATAATCTCAGAAAAAAACTATCTTTCATACAGTAGCTATGTACTTAGCATGTACTAACCCTATCATATTGCTTTAGTAGTTCACTTGCTCATAAAATTCTGATTAAATTAGGTAACCACTTCCTACCGTACATTACACAATCAATTATTTTCTGTGTCTGAATGATGATGACAAGAAACATTTATTTATGTTGCAACGCAAATTTAAAACTCTTTTGTTTAAAAAAATAAAAGACAAAGCCAACTACCAAAGCACTGCCTACTGTTTGCACTTTAGAGTTGACTGTCCCTTGATGACCCTCACAGGGTTCTCGTCTGTCACAGGTTGTGAGTCAGAAAGAGGATTTTCGATGTCCAGCAGCTATATGTGACAGCTATGACATTTCTGAAAGTTCTATTTTTAGATACAGAGAAGGAGAATCACTTCCTTGTATCTGTGCTTTGCAGAAGTCTCCGCTTAACTCCAGCTTCAGAGATGTACCCTTGTGAATGTATTCTTAGTTAACATGACGAGCAACTGACATTTTTAAACCAGAATAATGCATGTAATGAAAAAATAATCTACACAAGTTTCTCCCTTCTGCATTCTTATTCCCTCTTACAGTCATGTAGCCCGTTAAAATGTAGTTGAAATAATACAAAAAACATTTCAAGTCTCACCATTGTCCTGATCCTCCCCCCCGCCCACCATACTCTTAAAGAGCTTATCTAAAAAATGTTGAAATGTAACTTGCTTGAGTTAGAATATGATGTGAATTAAGGATCAGTATTGTTTGGAAGCTCCTTTTAATTGGTCTATAGGGAGGTTTTCTGTATATATTAAGATGATTGTATGTCTGAATTATAATGAACCTACCTTTAAACTTCCTTTGTGTTTAAATACATTCTAGAGACAAAACATTTTTAATAATTCTTAGAGTAGGCTTTATTGTTGAACTGACTGGTTTGGCAATATTGGCATAAATAAATATTTATTATTGACTATCACATCAATGTCAATGGTGATCAGAAAGTGCATGTCTCTGGCTGTTTTTCTTATTCTTATCTATAAATTCCTTTTCATAACAATAATAAGATGCTTAGGGCCTTGCAGTTCATAGGGATTATTGCATTTGTCAGGTAGTAAAAATTACTGATCCCTCTGCCTCATACCTCTGACCACCTTTGAAACCAAATCTAAACCCATGGAGTATGATTTATAGTAACTCTCTATAGGACAGAGTAGAATTGCCTTATAGGGTTTCCAAAGTTATAAATCCTTATGGAAGCAGACTGCCGCCTTTTGCTCCCAAAAAGCAGATGAGAGTTGCAAACCACCAATCATCACTTAAGTGTTTAACCACCAATGTACTTTTAAACACCACTCTAAATCCAAACTCACAGCCTCATCATCTTCCCTCATAGCATCCAGTTGATTTGAACTGCTGACCTTGAATTTGGCAGCCAGTGAGTAGTAGTAACCCATTACACCAGCAGGACTCCTTCTGAGCATCAAGAGAGCCATGGGATCACTGGGAAATGTAATTACCAGAATTCCTTAGTATTTTATTCTGGTATATCTAACTTTTAAGATAAAGAGTTTATTTTTGAACTTTGAAAATATGAATAATTTGCACAAGTAACCAGCCTAGTAGCTAAAAAATAAAATTACATAAGTTATCAAATGTAGGTAATAGAAGCAGAGATAAATGATCAAAAAAAGTCTTCTTGCAATGAATTAAAGTTACAGTGAGTATCTTGAATATATAAACACCTAGAATTAAATATATTTATCTTAAAATTGAGAGGTTGGGCTATGACTGACCAACATATTCATATAAATATTCACTATAATATGTCAAACTTAATTGTTTTCCTCCTTACACATCAATGTTAATGCTCTAGACTAAATATACATGTTAAATATTGGATATAGGAATTAGGCAGATCACATTTGTAAAATTAAATTTCCTTACTCTGAAGGAAAGGCTTCTTCCATCAAAAAAGATGCTATTTGAAATCATTAACATGACATCTGCTAACATATATACACATACGTGCATACTCTATGTGTATAATAAAAATACTGTAGAATAGTATAAGCTGATTGCTTTTTTAAAAATAAAAGAAGTATAAGATTCAGAATCAAACTAGCTTACAAGGCTTAGAGATTTAAATTTGCAGATTAAATATCACTTTCTAAAAAACTACATGGGAAGTAGATTCCTTAGGGTTAGAGTGGCCCTAAATAACAATATTAGCTGAGGGAAATGAAATGATCTTTCCAGTGAAAGAATATCAGAGATTTTCTTGCAAAAAAGCTAATTTTTTATAGAGGGTGGTTTGGGCTTGGGGAGTTGCTGCAACAATTAAAAAATATGAATAATTTGCACATGTGAGACACATGGAAGGCAGAATACAGCTGTGACAAAAATAAATAGATAAATAAACCTCTTGGGAGATGTGAAAACACAGAGCAGCTCTGCAAGAAAATCTGTTGATAGAAATAAAAAAAAAAAAACAGTCCAGCTACCCTAATAAGGTAAACCCTTGGCTGTCCAGTTGATTCTGATACCTAGAAAGCCTCTTAGCTATAGTAGAACTGCCCCAACACTTTCCTCTGGCTGCCAATCCTTATAGAATCAGATCATCACAGATTTCTCCTTCAGATTGGCTGTTGGGTTGATATCACCAACCTGAGCATTCTTAGTCCAGCACTTGAACCAGTGTGCCAGCATGGTTCCTATTCAGTCAACCGACCCCAAATCACTCATGAGGTGTCTTCAAAAAGGTTGTGGAATATTCCGTTATCTTTTCAGTCTGTTTTCCCTGGGATTCCCTCCACCCCCAAACCAGGAATTTTTTTATCCCCTCATCTTCCCTTTGAGTTCACATGGGCCGATAATGCCACGAGAAAAAGAATGGCTCCATCTGGTTTCCAAGGCTCTAGACCATGGCAGAAGCACACTGGCAGGTAGTCCTCCTGAAGAACAGCTGGGGGCCATACACTGTCAACCTCTCACCCTGCAGTTGAGCACTTTTATCATTGATTCACTGGGGACTCTTTTGGGTGACAGATGACCTTACAGAAAAGCAGAGAAAGTACATTTGAGAACTGAAAAGCTTTTTGTCTTTACTTATAAATGAACAACACCAAAATATTTTTAAAGTAAAGGAGACAAATTTGAACCATAGTAATGTACTATAGAAAATTCTGATGGCCATCTATTGAATGGCAATCCACATTGAAGCATTGAAGGCTGCCATCCTTGACCTTCATCAGCAAGTGCTTCCAGGTTTCTTCACCTCTGGAAACAAGGGTGTGGCATCTGAGTATCCAAGGTTGTTAGAAAGTCTCTCTCCAGCAGTCACGCTACCTTCTCTGATTGCACGCGCACCCTACAGATTGAATAAATATGGTAAGAACATACAACCCTGACACATTTTTCTTATCCTAAACCATCTAGTGTTACTCTGTTAAACCTGTGCACCTGTATATTGATCCATGTATAAGTTTCGAATGAACACAATGAAGTGCTCTGAATTGCCCATTTTTCCTAAGGCTATCCATGGTTTGTTATGATTCACACAGTCAAATGTATTTCCACAAATATATAAAATGAATAAACAAGAAGATCAAACTCCATTTTAACCAAAGTTTCTGAGGGTTTTGCTTTATTTGTTTCTTTATCATAAGAGAAAAGAATGTTATGCTTTAAGAAAAGAAATCCAACATAACATTTATAAGTAATCTAAAATACAGATTCAGAGTGAAGATATTTACAAAAGCATTTTATGAAGTCTCCTTGAAGTAACTCTCATTCATCATTTCAATTTCCTTTGAGCCCAGAGCAGAGATGGTAAAAAGTACACACCTGAATTGATGTATAATTCAACACCTAAAAGTTTCCATCAAAATAAATAGTTCAGTGGTTCTCAAAGTATGGTCTCAAGGTGCATGGGGGACTCTGACTCTTTCTGGGGTTTCATAAAGCCACATGCATTTTCATAATATAAAAACATGGGTTTGTTTTTTGTTTTGTTTTGATTCTCATTCTTTCATGAGTGTTCAGTAGATATCTAGAGGTGACATGATATGTGATGACATCACCACTCTGCAGACTAAGAGAATGTGTGATTGTATATATAGATATCTTTTTATAAAAAAAAAAAACAGGAATTTTCTAGGTAAGCTCTTTGAGGTCGTTCATAAGCAGGGTAAACAGGTCCTAGAATGTAAAGCTTTAAAGGGTGTCATAATATGCTCACTTGTCCAACCTCACTGAACTCCATATATCATAACTTTGCGAATATTTTGCATAATGTCAAGCATATTGCAATTATATTATCATGACTGCTGGAGGTATATATCTGTTGGAAGTAGGTTTCAAAGTCTAGTAGTAAAACTTTAAAAATTGCAACATCCCAGCAAAGCCGCTTTTGGGGTGGGAGGAAGCACAATATGACTGTGGCCCGACTTCTTGTGAGTACTACAGAAGCAATTATGGAGACATATGAAAATGACCATATTACGTTTTCCTGTATATATCTCTCTTATATTTGTGTGTGTTCCCAAATATATAATTTTATTTGATTTTTTTTAAATGATGAAGTATAAGAAAGACATTCCATCCCATTGTGTTGGTCCAGATAGACTAGAGAAACAAATTCATAAACATGCATATGGATATAAGGGGAAGGTTTATATACAAAGGAATGGAACATTGAGAAAGCATCCCAACCCAGACTGGTCCAAGGTCATAAGTTTGATATTAGTCCATATGTCTGATACCAGTCTATAAAGTTTCCTTTCAACTTATGAAACACATGCAATGACATCAAGACAATCACAGGTCAGTGGGTGCAGTCTTGTATATCCAGCTGGGGTAGGAGCATCCCGGCACTGGCAGGGGTTTTCCCAGGGCTCCTTGCTTCCAGGGCTCAGCATCCATCAGCAGTATCCATTGGTGGTGGAAGCATCTCAACAGTGCCAGGGTATCTCTGTGGCTTCTCCAGCTCCAGAGGTCTGGTTCCATCAGGGTAAGCCCATGTGGCTTCTCCTCAGCTCCTCCAGTCTCCAGAAATCAGGATGGACCAGCATGCTGTCATCTCATCTTGTCAGTAGAGACTAAATCAAGTCTTTCTTTTCCAATTGGGAAATACTGCAAGCCTTCCCAGAATTCTCAGGAGAAAGCCAAGCCCAGAGGCCTCATTGAATATCTCCAAATTGGCTAGATTTCAGCCCTAGATTCCCAATCATGAAATTGACACATGAGTATAAAACGCCACACCCATTATAAAGATAAAAACATTAGTAGGTCAATGGTGGAGTTCTTGCCTTCAGTGGCAGAGACTTGAGTTCAATTCTGAGTCAATACAACTCAAGTGCAGGTACTGCTACTCTGTCATTGGAGGAAAAAGTGTTTCCCTGCATGCTGAACAAATTTCACCAGAAATTCCAGATGGGGTAGGAAGAAAGATCTGGAAATGAACTTCTGTAATTAGCCGATAAAAAGCATAAAGAGCTCAAGAACCAATCAGGTGAATGGTGCAGCCCAGGACAGTGGTTTCATTCTATTGAACCTGGAGTCTGTCAGGAAATTGTTCTACAACAGACAACAACCGTAAAGGTGAGGACATTGAGAGGTTTTGAGATGTGAAATGAATTATTTGAAAGAGATTGTCACACATATTAGTATTTTTGTCATACACTAGTAAAATGTGAAGAGGAATCTTGGCGGCAAAATGGGGTCTGAGCTTGCCCGTTAACCACAAGGTCAATAGTTTGTAAACCAGCAGCCACCCCACAGGAGGAAGCTGAGGCTCTCCCCTCCTGCAGAGTTGCAATCTCAGAAAACCACAGGGGTGGTTCTATCCTGTCCTACAGGGTCATTATGATTTTGGATCATGTGCTACTCTGCATAGACTAGAGAAACAAATTCATAAACGTGCATATGTATATAAGGGAGAGGTTTATATACAAGAGGAATGGAACATAGAGAAAGCATCCCAACCCAGTCCAGTCCAAGTCCACAAGTGTGATATTAGCCCATATGTCTCATACTGGTCTATAAAGTCTTCTTCAGATTCATGAGGCACATGCAATGACACCAGGACAATCACCAGCCAGTGGGAGTAGAGTTTTGTGTATTCAGTGGTGGTAGAAGCATCTCAGTTCTGGCAGGGGCCTCTCTGTAGCTTCTCAAGCATCTCAGCACCGGCAGGAGTCTCTATGTATTTTTTCCAGCTTCAGATGTCTGGTTCTACCAGGGTAAACCCATGTGGCTTCTCTTCCAGTTCTTCCAGTTTCCAGGATTGTGTTAGTCTGGGTAGGCTAGAGAAACAAATTCATACACATGCATATGAATATAAGGGATTTATATACAAGAGGAATGGTACTTGAAAAAGCATCCCAACTCATTCCAGTCCAAGGTCATAAGTCTGATGTTAGCCTATATGTTTGATACCAGTCTATAAAGTCTCCTTCTGACTCACTAAGCACATGCAATTACACCAGGACAATCACAGGCCAGTGGGCACAGAGTCTTGTGTGTCCAGTGGCAGTAGAAGCAGTAGAAGCATCCCAGTGCTGGCAGGGGTCTTCCCATGGCTCTTCATTTCCAGGGTTCAAGGTCTATCAGCAGTATCCATTGGTGGTAGAAGCATCTCAGCATTGGTAGGGGGTCTTCCCGTGCTCTCCCAAGGATCTCAGCACTGGTAGGAGTCTCCACATGGCTTCTCCAGCCCCAGAGGTTTTGTCCCATCAGGGTAAGCCTATGTGGCTTCTCCTCCAACCCCTCTAGACTCCATGACTCAGGGTCTATATCTTTCTGCCATGTTGTCTTGTTGGTAGACTGTCTCCAAGAGACTGAGTCAAGTCTCCTCCAATTGTGAAATAAACCACAAGAAATCCCAGAATTCTCAGGAGAAAGCTATGCCCACACAGAGGTCTCATTGGCTATCTCCAAATTGACAGCTAGACTCCACCCCTATACTCCCAATCCTGAAATTGACACAATTACATGATTGTCATGCATCAATTCAATGGCTATGAATTTGGAGTAAAGTGTTCTGGTGAATTCTAAGACCAGTGTCTTCTAGTTCCAGGTGCAAAAGCCTTTTCTTTGCCTCACTCTGACTCTTCTTGCCATTCTACACTGGTCATAAATGGAAATCATTTTCATTATTATGAAATTAGCTTTCTTGTTCCGTAAGAATGGAGAGAAGTGCTCCTTTTACTCACTCTGATTTATTCTGAGGAATTCTCTAAAATTTTCCTTTGGGAAATGCCTCAGTGTAGATAAGATTCATCTGTTTTCTGTTAATATTGTCTCGCCCAAGCAACAAAAGATCCCAATTTCAAACATATTCTATGGAGACATTTTTTGTGATGCCACCAATAGGACATAGACAAGACAAGACAACCCTCCCAGATAAAGGAAGCAGAATGAAATCTGCTGATTTATGGGGAAAGAGATAATTATAAAGGATTCATTTATAAACAATAAGCAAAGGGAAACCTCATCATGATTGGTCACAGGTCAACAAATCGCTGTGGCAGAATACTACAGAAACTGGGAAACAACCCTGATTAATATGCCAACATTAGTACCGATTTTAAAAATTTACATGATTGGCTCTGCGAACTCAATCACCTGGCTGTGCAGTGGCCAGGATAGGACTCATGACCATGCGACCAGAAGTCACAGTCATCAGACCGTCCCCTTTTAACTTAAACTAGATGGCATGTGGCTATTCTGGTAAATCATTAAGGACATCCCCAAAGAAATTCTACACTTCCATGAGCAAGCCCAAAGGCAGACTGTTCCTCCTTGGACTCTTGCAATATTTCAGCCACACATCCGAAGGGCAAAATGTTCTCTCATTGGTCTACCTTGGAATTGCCTACGCGTTAGCCACAATGTTGGTGTAATGGTCAGAGAGAACCTCAGTGATGCCTGAGTTTATACCATTGAACAACAAGGCAGGGTTTCCACCGTAGACTGCAGCCTTCCACAACCAAGTGTTTCAGAATATTTTTAATACATCCATTAGGTAAAAACATGCTGATAAAACATTAAAATGAGAGAGAATTAATCAGTCAAGAAAGAACATGTCTCAATATGACAGTGATTTCGTAGGTGTCAAGAATTCAAATTCTTCATCTATTAAATAATGAAATTGTCACTCAAGTTTTTAAAAAAAATACTTTTTACTTATTGTTGTTGACTTTTTGTGTGTCAAAAAGACAAGAAAACAGCTAAACACTGGTAGCCAATTTATAATACATTTGACTTATCACTGCAATGTATTTCCTCAATAGGGAGTTATTAATAGGCCAGCTACTTCTTTCTCAGCTTCCAACACTGATTCCTCAATTTTTATCTGCAGCTTAGTTATGTGCACTTGGTAGGGGAACAAAACTTCCACAGTAGAAAGAGCTTTCAGCAGAATAGGTCGGCCTCCCACTGGGTTGGAACTTGCCACCTCCTTGGGGCTGCCTGGCCCAGATATTTTTCACTATATCAAGGCCTGAACATGGTCATTATTTTCAGGCTTCACTGAAAGAGTCACAAGCAAGTCTGTTCTAAGAACTACATGAAAACTGGGACTTCAAATCCTGAATACTGTTTCCATCAATCAGTATATTTCTTATAAGCTTTCTTCACCCCAAAATAGCACTACACAAAAGTTGAGTAATAGAAGCATATGTCAAGCTGAATTACCTAACTGTAACTCTAAATAAAGACAACAGGATGTTCAGGAAAAATTAACCTAAATGATACAACAAGATCCTATGTTAAATTAACATAATAATGTTTTCCATACTGACTCCTTCAATCATTTCTAAAGCAGCACGCTATCACCCAAAATAGGATAATAAGTGTTGACAATGATAAGGTGGTCTTCATATTCATTGTGTTTTATAACATGCATCTAATGTACACAGGACTCTTGAAAGTGGTAAAAATGTAATATCCTATTTTTAAAATGACAGTAGGCAACATTAAATAATGTTCCTGGAATCATATACAAATCAGTGGCAATGCAAACCTCATAGCAGCTGATTAGTCTCATTTCCAAGCGTCCTTGTTCCCTAGATAATGCTTTACCACGGCAAATGCTGTCTGTGTTTTGTCCCACATTTCTTACTCCTTACCTGCTATACACACAAAGATTTTTATATTGTCTCATTAAATCTCACAAATATATGATTATTCCCTTACTATAACAGGCATTATTCTAAATAGCAGACTTCATGAAACTCACAATGTAGGGTATGTTGAAACAGAAAAGTGGGCACATGAGCACGAAACAGAAAAGAGCTGGGGGAAGTTTAGCATCAGTAGAAAAAGGGAAACTTGAGCATTAATTTCCTAAGTTCATTTACGTTTTGACAGTCAAAACTTGTCGTTTACATTAAAGTATATTAAGACATTCAGAAATATTTTTTCTTGTCCGTCTCATCAAAGAATTCATCCAAGGAATAAAAGCATGCCCAAGAGAGCTCATTACCTTAGCAAATGTCCTCTGTTAACTTTCTGTTCTGTTTGGTTAGGCACTGGACAGGAAGTCCCGCCCTCTCCCAGAAAAGGCTGAACACAGATGCTTTGGGCCTCCAGGAGATGCAGAGCTTAGAAATGAAGGCCTAGAGGACTTCCAGGGGAATGGTGCACTCGTCAAAAGCATTACTCAGTACAACAGAGACACATAAGGACAAATGAGACCGTTATGGGTGATAGCCCTGAGCATCAGAGAGAAGGAAAAAGATGTGGATTGAAGACCAACAGAAGAAGCAGAACAAAAGCAAAAGGAGGCAGTAGATGGGTGAATTGTCGTATGACCTAAACCAGTAGCCTAACACCCCCTTTCCAGAAAAAATATTACTTAGTCCCCCCTGGACATTAATTTTTTAAATTTTAATAGCAATTTAAACAGAAAGATATACAAATGTCAAAATAAATTTGGGGCAAGTCAAATTATAAAGATCTCATTGTTTAAAAATAAAAACTCTATAGGTATATTTTATAATTAAATGTAGTAAGATAGTTTCTAACAGTTTGAACAGTAAAATAATTAATATTTTGGTACTTTTTTGAAATATTTTTCTAACAAACAAAAATAAATACTAATGAAATAAACATGATATCATTAATTGTAAAGTGCATATAATTATTACAAAATAAATAAATAATACTCACCAATTATAGTCACACTATTTGTTAGTTAACTTTAACTTATCCCAATATCACAGCAATCTAACTTAGAGTTACATTACATGTAATAATTACAGGAAGTCTTCTGATTCATAGCGTGCTTCAAAATCTGCTGGTAGCACTGCCAGGTGCCAGTACTACCGCTGTCGTTCCAGGCTTTGGCGTTGCGATCGACCAATCGCAGAGTGGCAGTTGCCTGCAACAATGCTTGTAGTGCTCACGTGTTTTGGACGGCAATGCAGAGGCACCACATGAACAGTAGCAGTGCGCGATTGCACAGACCTCAATGCAAGTGAGGGAGTATGTGGGAATGGAGACAACGTCCAGTACATTGTTCAAAGAAAAATTAAACGTTAAGAGCGGAATACATAAATCAATTTTTCTAAATCTTCTTTCTTTGATCCTTCCACCGCCCCCTTACAGTTATTCATCGCCCCAAAACTACCTGTGGCCTTCACCGCCCCCCTCGATCGCTGCAGAGCCCACCATAGGGTGGTGGCGCCCACTTTGGGAATCACTGGCCTAAAATGACACGATCATAATCAGCTCCACTTATTCAGCATTCGCCCAAGTGCGCTTCCTAGTGGCTACTTCTCACACCTTCCAGGTGACCGGAAGTGAGCCCATCTTCCAAATTCACCCGCCCAGCAGCTCGGTGCACCTGCACACAAACACACACCTTCTGCTCAAGCTCTTCTGCAGGTCCGAGCCACGTCCTTGTGCACCAAGCCCTGGTTACACCATTCTTATGGGAAGAGGCTTATGAACACCAACACATCAGATCAGCAGAAAGTACAGAGCTTAATAAGCCTGTCGCCAGCCACCCTGGGTGGGCAGGGATGCCCATCACCAACTGCTTTGGGCTTTGACCCATGCATTCTGGGCCTGAAAGAGTTCTTCGGCAGGAGCAAGCCCTTGACCTCAGTCACCACCTGAGCCTGCCAAATACTTCTAGGTCAGGTTCCTGTCCGCAGGTAAGAGGTAGGCCAGCAAGAACCCACTTCCACCCCAACCCTGTGAGCTCCATGCCTAGCAGAGGGTGGTAGATAGCCCCCTCTTAACAGCGTTCTCCATCTAGGTCCTGCCTGTCTCTGCCCTATATTTCTCCTATCATTCTATTTTCTCCCCTGTCTAACCTCTTTTAAAAATCATTTCTTTTTCTGCTCTCCTCTAGTTTTTCTTTTCTGTTTATCTTTTCTTTCCTTATATTATATCTCATTACGTTTCATCTCAGTGTTTTACTTTCCAACTTCCTTCTATGATTGTCTGCCTCCAACTTTATTTATTGTAACTTTTCTTTTTTAAAATTTTTCCCCTTTCTCTTAAAAAGTTGTCATTATTAAATATTTTTTCTTGCTGCCATTGGCATCTTCTGTTCTGTTTTTCTATTTATTTATCACTTAGCTTATTTGGATTTTTTTGGTATGTATATATAGAATTTTATTTTATTTTTGACATTAATACTATACTTTATTTAGCCCAATATAGATCAAGTATTATTTCAGTGCACAATCAGTATAAAATTATGATCTATTTTACAGGGTTTATTTGTCTTTATCTGTTGTCTTTTGTTCATTTTATCTTTATCTCACCCAAAGAGAGACAGCAAAGATGATCACAGACTTCACTCACATCTGTCTATCCTGCAGTCACAGATCCTGAGTAAAGTCCACTGCTCACTCTTGTACCACCAGACCACTGCTAAATAGCTGAAAACACTAAACTTACTCAATTGTGCTACACAAACATCGAGCAGAAATTCTTACACACTTACATTGTCTTTTATATTCACAAGGAGAGAGCTGGTAGGTGGCTCAGGTGTCACCAACATACAAGCATCAATTAAATACAAAAGCAACACCACTGCAAAGCCTAGGGACAGCTGGGGATTTCAGTTCATGTGAAAGAGCATGGCTCTAACAAATGAGTATATTAGGTTATATCAAGAAAACGGCTCACACAGTTGTGGAAGTAGGTGAGTACCAAGTCCTTGGGTCAGATGTTAGGCTCCTGTCGAGGCAGATGAAGCTAAGGTCAGAGGAAGATAGCATGCTTGTGTCTGCAGAGGAAGGTGAATCCAAGGTTGACAGGTAAGATGACAGGCTGCTGATAGGTTATTGGTGCAGATGCAATGAACAGGAAGTTGATGAGCAAGAGAGAGGATCCAGAATTTTATCAGACCCTCACCCCTCACCCTCACCCTCACCCCTCATCCCCACAAAAGTAGTAGTAGTAGTAGTAGTAGTAGTAGGAGTAGTAGTAGTAGATGAGTCAGCACTGATTCAATGACCATGAGGATATTTTTTTTCTTTGTTTCGAGGTTTTGAAAAGCAAGGATGCTAGTTTCAGCCCTAAGTTTCACCTGACTCATATCTTTTGAACTTTGGATGTGTATCAAGAGAGACCAGAACCTAGTAAAGGACATCAAGCCCGGTCAAGTAGAGGGGTGGTGAATAAGAGGAAGAAGTTCAAGAAGGAGGATTGACATCAGTGGCAGCAACAATGAGGTTGGACCTAGCGGTTGTGAGGGTGTCGCACGCCAGGTAGTATTTCATTCTATTGTACATAGGGTCAACAACGGGAATGATGACACCTTATTTGCATGCTCGACTCCATCATTATGCTGGAGTAATACGGACTAAGGATGGAAGAGCCATGCTGAATAATTTCATTTCATTGTAGTAATCCTTTGCTTATCTGGGCTCTTTTTCATTCTATATAAAGGGGATGGCTAGTTTTTCCATCTCTTTAAAAAATTATTTTGGGATTTGTGTTGGGTGGGATAAAATATCTATCAATTGCTTTGAGTAGTAGTATAGCGCATACACAATCTAGCATGTATTATAAGCCCTAACTCAGGCTACTCTATGCAAACATAGTCTTGTCATCACATTCTGGAATATTATCTTATCAAACTCTCCAAACCCTGAATTACGTTCAGCTCCCTTAGTGATCTAGCATGTTCTAGGTCTTGTGGTGTCTTTTGAGTGAAATTCCTTTTTTGGGGGGGATGGGGGGGGTGGTATAGCTTTCCATGGTGAAGTCAATCTGCCTTGCTGCATTCTTTTGTCAACTGATTTTACTTGTTTATATGCGTACCAGTAGTTGCCTGGACATCACCGTTTTTACTGTAAATTGACCTCTTTTAAAAATATAATTAGGGTTTATGGTATATTTTGAGAATTCAATCACTATAGTATGACATTCTTTTTTTTAATTTTGTTAGAAATGGGTCCTAATAATTCTAATCCTGGACCCAAACAAGGATGTAGGTCATACGAAGCTGGTTTCAAATGTAAGACTGTGTCAAGAGCGAAAGCAATAACAGTATTGCAAGTAGGGAATTTTGTACTGATGCAAAGCAAATTGGGGGGGTGGAAGAAAATGAAAGCTGACTTCGAAAAGATATCAGAGGCAGAAAAAGCTCAACGTGGTTTGGTGACTTCATATGGGGCTCAAGAGACTGAATTGCATAAATGGATTATGAAATGTTTTCAAAATGGTTACTGTGTAACACGCTTGGGAATTCACTTACATGCCCTTCAAATGGCTAAAGACGACAAATTAAAAGCACTGGGCATTAAAAATTTTGTTGCGTCAGCAGGATGGTGTACCCACTTCATGACTAGATTTGCCCTATGCCTGGGGGGGCGGGGGAAAGAACAAAGATTTCACAGAAGTTGCCAAAAGACCTTGATTAAAAAGTGATGTCATTCCACTCATTCATTATAAAACAAAGAAGGATCTATTACCATGACCTGGGAGATATTGGGAATAAGGATAAAACACCTAAGACCTTTGATTTTCCAAGCAATAGAGCTGACAAGTTTGGAAGACAATGCTATTTTACTCAGAACCACAGAAAATGGAATAAAACAAGCAAATAAAACATTTCACAGCTGTCCTGTCACGTTTGGCTAATGGAACTAAACTGTAGATGGTCACTATTTTTTTTCTGTCATTATTTTTAAAAGAGAGGCCTTGCCTAAAAAGTCAAATTCCTACCACAAATTACAGTGCATGCACATATTAAAGGCTAGATCAATGAATATGAAACAAAAAAAATGGGTGGAAGAAATTTGGAACATTCTGAAGAAAAATTTCGAGCATTCTGAAGAAAAACCCTCCTTGCTAGTTTGGGACATGCTCAGAGTCCACGCATCTGATGACATAAAAAAAAATTGGCAATGTCTTCTCAAGTTCTTTGACCATTATTCCAGGTAGGTTTACTTCTGTATTGCATCCCTTAGATGTGCATTTAAGTAAACCTTTCAAAGACCCTGTGCATGTGAAAGATGTGGCATGAATGGGTGCTGTCTGGTCAAACCCAACTGACAAAAGCTGGAAATTTGCTGAAGCCTGACATAAAATTGATAGCAAAGTGGATTCGTGATGCATGGGAAGAGATTGCAGAGGACATGGGTCAACACGCCTTCAAGAAATGTGGCCTTAGTGATGCTATGGATGGAAGTGAAGAAAGCGCTTTGTATGAGAACAGCAGTGATGGTGATGACTGTAAACTCAGTGATGATGGTGATGTCTATGCTGATAACCTCACACTAGCTAAAGATGCAGCTTTGTTTGAACATACAGCTGATACTGAGTAATCCAGTTTTGAAGGGTTTTAACTCTTGTGTTTCAGTTTTGTTGCTGATTAAGATTTTTGTATTTTTAAAGTCATTGTTGATACTATATTGTTTTTGTTGACCCTCTTTTCCACTTACAGAGCTAGTTTGTTGTCTTTGTTTGAAATAAATATTCAAAAACAACCTACTGATGCCTCAATTACTATAATTTTATTGGCTTCTGTTTTTATTTTAAACTTTACCAGTAGCTGTTGCATTTCCCTCCCTAGGTTAATACTCAAGTCAATAACTTTTCTCAGTTTTTATGGGGTAAAATTGATGCCACTGTTTATATTCGGGTTGGCTTGTACTTGAATACATGGTGATCATTTTATTGGAAGTCTTATAGAAATCTTACATCATTCTATCATTCAATAGTATTAAGCACACATGTACATATGTTGCCAGCAACATTTTCAAAATAATTTCTTTCTACTTGAGCCCTTGGTATTAGCTCCTCTTTTTTTCTCCTCTCTCTCCCATCCTTCCACCCACATGAATCCTCAATCACTTATAGATTTTTATTATTATTTTGTGTCTTACTCTGTCCATTTTCTCCTCTCACCAACCTTTCTGTTATATATATTTATATTAATTTATTTATTTTCTTGCCCTTCTCTCCTTTTCCATACTCCCTCACTCCAGCTCCTCTGTAACCATCCAAGTCTGAGGTTTTGGTATGAAAACCATTTTTCCTTTAAGAACAATGGTTTCATATAATATTTGTCCTTAGGAAGTAGACTGATTGGTATACCTTATTTGCATGCTCCCATCCAATTGTTTACTGCAGATTACAAAGTCTATGCATAGATCTGCCATGTCAAGAAATTTAATTTCATCACAAGAGGGATAGAAAAGAAGAAATGATGGCAAGAGAAAATACAAGGAGGTGGGATAAATGATGACATATTAAGGGGATTTCAATGGATGTGTTGAAACAATTTTTCATGAAATATTAAATGTAAAGTTAATATCCTGCTCTGTAAATCTTTTTTTTGGGGGGGGGCATCACTGCCCTCAGGTGGTGGGAGTAGGTGGCCCAGCCTTTGCTCCGTCGAGCTGGAATCGAACCTCCATCCCAGTGGGCCGCAGTCCCACGCACAACCACTATGCCACCGGGGCTCAGTCACTCTGTAAATCTTCAATGTATTCATAATAAAGAGTTAAAAAAACAGTGATAACATTATAGTTATAACTTTTTGATAGGCTTATCCGCTTTTAAAAAATAAGTAATCTATCAACAGAGTCCCTGGATGGTGCTAATGCTTAATCTGTTCCACTAGGAAAGAAAGTTTTGTAGTTGGGCATCATCCAGAGATTTCTGCACAGAGAGGCTTAGTGAAAACTGCTTATAAGAGTAGTTATACAGATAAGGGGTAGAAGACTCTAACTTGGTGGTGGTCAGCTTTGCCATTGTGCAGGGCATAAGAGTGAGCCATTTCAGAAGCAGGAAGAGAAAATCCTGCCTTGAGTCACCATTCATCTTGCCAAAAAGAATGACAGCAGCTCATAAAAGCTGTCTGGTAAACATGGTGACTTTACTACCCCGAGGGTCCCTGTGGTGCTGCTGGTTAGTGATTCTAACTCCCCAGCCATGCTGCAGCTGCTCTCTGGGAGAAAGATAAGGCTGCGTACTCCTATAGCGGCCTATATACAGTCTGGGAAACCCTCCACACGGTCGCTCTGAGTCCGAGTCCATTTGATATTTGATGGCAGTGGGTTGTGCTCCCTTGAAGTTACCTGCAGAGTGGTCCTGGAAGTTTAGAAGAACTAATTATCTTCCACACTCCTCAAGATACTGCTTGAGTCAGTCGCAAGAAGTGGTCTCTTGAAAAAATTTGACCAGGATTGGGGGACTGAATACTGCTGCTGTTAGAGGGATAAAACTGCTCTGTTAACTTGTCAGTCTGCCAGTATACTAGATAAGGGATTTGCTTCTTATAGTGGTAAAGCTCGATGTCCAGATTTTAGATGTCTCCTAAGGAGCACATGGGCTTGGGGTTTAAAATAGGCCCACAGTAGACACATTAGCTTTATAATACAAAAGAAAGTCTCTGAAGCATGTATCTACAATAGCCTCTTCAGTCAAGCACTTCCGGAAGAGGACACAGAGGTCTGTTTATTTTCCAACTAACAGCCATTGAGGGCGCTCTCTGACATTTTGTTGGGGCAGGAGGTGAGGATGGGGGGGAATCTTTGGATTCTTAAATACTTTTTTGTTTTAGCTTCTTTACTGGGGGTTAGGAAGAGACTTGCACACAAGTCAATTTGCCTTATGGCTGTAATTAATTGCTGAAGAAGGAGACCCTGTTGCTTGCTCTTCAAGCCTAGGTTTCTCGGAGGTGGCGGTTTTTAGAGTGGCTTGGAGATAATCATTCTTCTGAGTCAGTCTGAAGAAATGGTCTTGCAACAATGACAATCCCCAGGGTGACACTCCCCAGGGAGTCTAGATTCAGCTGTCAGTCACCTTCAGTGCACAGCCATCAAATCCATTTACACAAAGGCTGGTTATCACAAACCCTTTGAAAAGCGAAGAGGAGACTTACCCATCCTTGAGTCTTCATTCTTCTTTCGCTTTTATTCTGCCTCCTCTCTTTCTCTCTTTCTTTCTAACTACCTCTCAGAACTTGTTTGGTTTTTCCCTCTTCGGTTCACTTTCCCGGAGACACTCTCATTGCTTTAATCCCCAGTTTCACTCTTGAGGGATGCTGAGATACACAGCCTGTATTTTTCTATGAAAATCTTTCCATTCTAATAAATATTGGCATCTCAAAATTTGAAAAATAATTTTGTAAACTTTAATGTTGGGGAATCGAAGTTTTGTAGAATATTTTAACTGTTTCACTAGGATGCACATTCAGCTGGATTTACCTTCCTATATCTTTTCTTGTAAAATAATACATTTTTATTTTAAGAAAATTTAAATTGGGGGAAGGGGGGAGGATGCACTGTTAACAATGATGACTGTATAACCTCACTCAAGAGAAACAAAGGATATAGTTGTATGTGAATAGATACACTTGATGGTGTATAATAATGGCAAATAATAATTTATATAATATACTAGTAAGGGTCCCTGGGGTGGAGGGTCAGGAGGGAGGGGATAAGGAGGAACTGATATTCAAGAAATGAAGAAGAAAGAAAATGTTTTGAAACTGGTGGTGGCAGAAATTGTACAATTGTGCTGGCTCTAATTGAATTATGGATTGTTATAATATCTAAGAGCTCATGATAAATTGATTTTTTTTTAAAAAGGAAATTTAAACTAACAAGGAGGCTATAATTTGAAAGCCTGCTGTAGTTTGCATTTGAAATGATCCTGAACAATTTATTCAAATGTAAAAATTATTTTGTTGTTGAAATATCTCAGAATCTCAAATATTACCATTTTTTTCCTCCAGATTCCATAACGATTGTAATTACAAGAAACTATTTTCTTTCACAGAGAAAAGAAGATTTGAGGTCATGCTCTGGAAATTCTGGACTTCATGTCATGGCACTTTTATAAACTATCATTGAATTTAAGATGTTGAAAGAGTCAATGAAAATACTAAAAACTCAAATGTTTATTTCATCCTAGTACATGGAGTTTCTAGATTTAGACTAGAAAGTACTTGATGTAATATTTATAATACACCTACTCCTTATTACTTTATTTTGTTAAATAATATTTCATATTTACAATAGGAAAACCCTGTTATCTTGCTATTTTGCATATAAACAATCACATCTGGCAGCAGCATACTCTGAGGGAAAGACTAAGCTTGAAACTAGCTGTTATGGTTAAGCTTATTTGGGAAGTGAATCTCAGTGGTTTGGCATTTGGGTAGGTAAGTAATCATGCTCCATGGTTATCCTCCATTTTTACATGCCATACATTTTTGTATAATAGTATTTACTTTTTTGTTGTTTTTGCTTTTTTTTTTTTCATTACTGCCCTTTGGTGGTCTTGGGAGCTACCAAGCCTTGCTCCTGGAGAGCTGCTGCTGGATTTGAACTGCCAAGCCAGTGGGCCGCAGCCTTGCATTCAACTACTGGGCCACCGGACCTCAGCCTGATAACATTTTCTTTGGAATCTAACCACATCAACCCCCTTTGGAGGGGATGCAGTAATTAGATTTTTTTGGTGGTAAAAAATCTTTGTGTCATAACAAGGGATTAGAAATCAGATATTCTAAACTCTGTAGGAAAATAATATGAGGGCTGAGCCCTGGTGATGTAGAGGTTGTACGTGGGACTGCAGCCCACTGGGACAGAGGTTCAATTCCAGCAGTGGGGCTGGACCTCCTACTCCTACCACCAGAGAGCAGTGATGCCAAAAAAAAATAATAATAATATGAGGCCTACTAAATGAAGCATCTTAAGGAAGATTGTATTATTACAACCAAAAGACTATAAAGAATATGACACAATTGACATGAAGCCTGTATCACTAAACCCAAAATTAGCTATATCACTTCCATAGGCTATACCAAACCAAACTGGCAGTGAGTCAATTCCAATTCACTGTGATGTTATAGAACAGGGGAAAAACACCCCTGTGGTTTTCTGAGACTCTTCACAGAAATCAAAAACCTTGTCTAACTCCTGAAAAGTAGCTTGTGGTTTCAAACTACTGACTTTTTAGTTAGCAGCCCATTGCATAACCACTGGGCCACCTTGGCTCTTAACCTTGTGGTGACCTCAAGTGAATTCAGACATTCCCGTCCTCACTCTCCACTAACTACGATTCCACTTGAGTTACAATCAGCGAAGCAAACAATGATAAATAATTGGGTATTTCATTTATTCAGTTAACATTTGTTTCTTGAGCATTTGCTACTTAACAAGAAATAAATTCATATATTAGGATTATGATCCAGGAAAAGAATGATGAAAGTAACATGGATGGTCAGAAGAACAAACAAATCTGCCGTGGAAAAAGGAAAGCCTGGGTCTTTAGCACTGAGCATGGAAGGACTTCTCATTTACTTTGGATACATTATCATGAAAGATGAAGTCTTGGGCAAAGGGTAACGTGATTGAGGAAGGTTAGCGAAAAAGAATATGACATGGCCGTATATGTTACAATTGTTGGGAGAATGATCCCTGGCTGGGCAATGCTCCATTCTGTTATATATTGAGGGAATGTAAGTCCAAGTCAACTCCATGGCACCTAACAATAGAAAAAACAACAAAGACTTGATACAAAAGCATCTTGAGCAACTTACCATGTAGTGGGAAAAAACCCATATGCTCTGGGCTGTGTCCCAAGGTAGTTCACACACCCTGCATATTATTTTAAAAGCAAAGCAAACAAACCAACCAAGCCAGATTGTTTCTGTCAGTGGAACCTGACTCACGAGGACCCCTCGTGCTCCAACCGGCTCTCTCACCTGCCACAGACAGGCCTTTCTTCCACAGTGATTCTGGGGGGGGGAGGGGGGGTTGGATCTGAACATGCAACTTTCTGGTCAATATTGAGAAGTCATTTTAATTCTATGTGAATCTGGATTTCTGGAGTTTATGCAGTTGTGGTGACCCAACTGGGCCATTGCCTTAAGATCGTCTTTTGAGCTATGAGACTTGAAAAAACTGGTTTTCTAAAGTCACCTTTAAACCAGACAATAGCTTAGTGAGTCGCTCAAGGAGGACCATTTTGCCTTGGGCAAAGGGCTCTTTTGAACAGACATCTATGCACAGTCAGTTTCAAGAAAAAGAATCTCCAAGGTCAGACTGGGAACTGTATTTGAGGGTGAATTATTATTATATGAATACTTTTTTTTAGCTCTTTCTCCATGGCATTGCAGATAAGATAGGGTATAAAAAATGTTTGGAAGTTCTTTCACCTCTGGATTTTATTTTGACTCCCCTAATTGACATGTTATGTTGATTTGCAATCATTTGTTAAGCTTCCTTAAATTTCTGCTATTGGCTTATTATGATCTTTGATTTCACAGCAGTTAGGTACTAACTAACCACTGGGACCAGCCAGTGGTATTTCTTTCTGGATAATTCCAGCACTTGCTACTCCCATCTCCCTCCAAGGATTCTCAATACATCAGCATCATACAATGATGAGCATCATACGCTGTTAATCCTTCAATGCACTGTGCACTACGAATGTATTTTACACATTCTGCCATGACATGCTTAGCCCTGCATCTCTGGCCTCTTTTGAAGTCCCTCCATTCCCTTCACACTGCAGTAACAGCATATACACCCACACATTTTGTTACTCGTTCCCTGTTGTTGGAGCATGTCATTTCTAGGGGGCTTGTTAGGTTTGCTTCCTGTACTACCATCATCGTTACCACACAGTTTGTATCTCAACACATACTGTTTTAAATCCTGAGTACTGCCTTTAGGAGTGATCATCACTGGGGAGGTTCAAAGCACAGGCATTTATTCTGGAAATCAAAGTTTGGGTTACTTTCCTGGAGAGAGGCGGCGAAGACAATCTGTTCGGAGCCTCCCTCCCTCACACTCCAAGCTCTCTGCCCCACAGTTGGTGTCTTCCTCCGGGGTCTCCTGTAAGGACACTCAGCAGCTGACCTGGGACCTTGAGCCCACCGAGATCATCCTCATTCCACCTTCTCAAAATCCTCAATTTTGTCCTCTTCTACAAGTACAGTAACATTCACCTGTTTCAAATAATTAAACTTGGACTACTTTCTTGGGTTTTTTGATCATTTTATTGGGGGCTCGTACATCATTTTACATAATACACAATTACATGGGCTTCTCTTTTTTGAGCCACCATCTATCCACTGTAAAAATTAGTTATTCTTTTGATAATTTATAATTTGATTATTTTGATTTTTGCTTTCAATTTTTCTTTCTTTTCCAGAGCAAATCATTTGTGACCCCTTTGGTGCAGCTTAAATAAATGTGTATATAAATATGAATATATATATTCAACCTCTAACTTTAAATGTATTTTTAATTGGTCAGATAGTATGATTTGGAATAACTATCACATTCTGATGATCTGATTCTAGGATTAGATGTTTTTACTGAGGGAAATGCTGAATCAAATTGTGTGTAGAAAACATGTCTTTTCCTCTGTAACAAAGGCTCATATTTACGATGTAAGAAGAGGCTGAAATAACATCAGAATCAACCGCAGCAATCATTTGTTAAAGTACACTGCAAGACCTTAATGCTTTAAAAGGAAAAAATATACCAATGGAACAAGTACATTTCAAATCATATTTGGGGCAGTGTAGCAAATTGGACATCATAGATTCTCTTTCCTGCGTTTCCCCCTTCCTTTGTCTCTGTCCCAAGGGAGTAAGGAGCCCTGTGGCACTGGGAGTTAGCACTGGACTACTAGCTGCCGCTTGCAGTGCAAACCCAACATTGTTCCAGAGAAAAAGATGAGCTGCAAACCCTTAAGAGTTACAGCTTCAGAAGCCCTAGAGCAATGGTTCTCAACCTGTGGGGTATGAGCCCTTTGGGATTGATTGACCCTTTCATAGAGGTCACCCGATTCATAACAGTAGAAAATGACAGTTATGAAGTAGCAACAAAAATATTTTAGGGTTGGGCAGTGGGTCATTACAATGTGAGGAACTATATGAAAGCCTGGTGGCAGTAGGAAGTTTGAGAACCACTACCCTAGAGTGACAGTTATTTTGTTGTTGATTTTTAAAGCCTCAGAAGTAGCCTTCATATACAAGATTCTAACTTTAAATTGAGTCATAGTGACCCTGTAGGAAAGGGGAGAACTGTTTCTGTGGGTTTCCCAGACTGAAACTCTTTATGGGTGTAGAAAGCCTCATCTTTTTCCCAGGGAAAAGTTGATGGTTTCGAACTGCTGAGTTTGTGATTAGTTGCCCAACATGCTAAACATTTTGTCACAAAGGCAAAAAAGTCAACACGGCAGTCCTGAGTTATTAATGTCCAACTCTGGGCAAGTCTTACTGGCCCTTTTATCATTTTAAAACTTAATTTTGTGCTACTGTAAAGTTTTGTGGGATTTTTTTTGCTGTTGCTGGCAATATGTTTTTGGTAACGAAAGGCATTTTGAACAAAATGAGTCAAAATTTCTTGAGATAATATGAATTTCATACAATTAGTGGGACACATATTCCCAGAGATCTCATTGGGAATTAATTCAATTCACACAATTTTATAAGCACCAGCCAGATAGCAGCATGTACTAAGCCTGGGATAAATGCTTCCCACTAAACTCCAGAGGCGGAAAACATTGGTGAGCTCTAGTTATGCCTTATGGATTTCAAAAGGATTCAGCCACTTTTGTCATGGCTGAATGTGAAACAGGATTCATTTTACAATCTTACAAGCTGGCCGATTCAGCACCATCGAGAGAATGAGAAAAATTACAGGTCAGAGACCTTCTGGAATGAGAGTCTTGGAAGAAGCAAAGAAAACTCTTTGCAGAGCCTGGTGCATAAGACTGGTGCATAAGACTGTGGGGTTGTAGAGCGGCAACACACCTCCAGAGCTTGTGCTATCATGGTATTTGAGGCCCAGCCATGTTCGAGCTGAAGTTTAGCAGGAGGTTGGGTTGCTATGCAACATATATGCGGCCCTCCTATAAAAGGGAAATTACAGTTCTAGCACGCCTTTGATCCCTAATCTTTCCTATTCTGAATACCCTCCCGGTTGCCCATTATTTTAAATAGCATCTCTTTCAGCCATGACTGAACCAGCCCAAATAGTTTCTAAACCCTGACAAATTCTTAAAGAAAGCAGGATGGATCTTATTTGTATCCTGAAGATGGTCTGTACCATATTTTTATGCAAGTATCATGCCTCTCTAGCTAACTGCTACATCCTCTGGGGAGGCATTTTTGTGACTGCTCTACCTCTTCTTTTCTTGAAAAAAAAAAATACAAGTTGCTGTAAAAGTTTATTTTAAAACTCAAATCAGAACCTGTGACATAGTGGTTAGGCAAGTGTCTGCTAACCACAAAGTCAGCAGTTGGAAACCAGCAGGGTCCCTGTAGGCATAAGATGAGACTTTCTACTCCAAAAAAATAGTAATCATTTTATTGGGAACTTTTATGGAAATCATAATGATCCTTAGTTCAATCCCATCAGACAGTATTGTACAGTTGTGCCCCAATCTTTTTCAAAACATCGTATTTTTTTGAACTCCTAGATATCAGCTCCCCTCTATCCCCTCCTTCACCCACCCGACCCAACAAGAATCCTTATGGTTATTCCACCCCCCCTCCCCCCAGAATCGTTTTGGGGGGCCATATCTTTCATGACCTAATATATCAGTTCACATATAATTCTGTTGTACAATCTCATTGATTACGTGGGGTTAGACAATCATCAATGCTATCAGTTCTCCATTCTCCCCTTCACCTTCCTCTTCCCATACTGCCCAGGAAACCTTATTCCTGTGACTGTTTCTCAATAGTTATCTGTCTGGACTTTCATGTACCAAATGATCTCAAACACACAAATGAAGATACGCAAATCTAACATGACTAATGAGGTAAAACAAATAACAACCATAATAGAAAAGGGAGGAAATATTAAAAAAAACAAAAACTAGGGGCTAGTTATGCTGCAGTTAGTTCCTCAGTGCTTGACTGCACCCTGGAGCTTTCATCCCTTCTGTGTGGTCCTTCAGAGAGGGACTGTGCAATTATCTTACAGGTGGGTTTGGGGTCTCCACTACATCGGTGCCCCTTCACCTCAATTTAGTTGCTCCTTCATGAACTTCGGCCACCTCTTCCTGTTGACAAAGAGTGACGGTCTCAGAAGCCCACAGCAGCAGTTCTACCCTGTCCTTTAGGGTTCCTCTGGGTCTTAATAGCCTCCCTGGCAGCGAGTTTGTTTAGTTTGCTGTTGTGTTTACAGAAATACCTCCCAGACTGAGGGCGCAGTTCACAGATGGAGCTAGAGGGCACACGCTCCTTGTGTAGAAATTCAGGATCCCTTCTACAGTACAAACACATGCACTAACAATTAACAATAACAGAACCTAGTGTTTGCAAACTGAAGATTTGGCTCTTTGCAGCTGAGTCGATTGCTTTCCAAGATGTTACGTAGTTTTCTCCTTGGATCTAGGTGAGATTTAGCCAAAGAATCTTTTTAAGAATGAAGGAAGTATACTTGACAGCAAGAAAGTACAATAAGCTGGTGGTCAAGGGGAACATCAGAGAGTGAAATACTGTTTTAAAATGTCGTGATTAGGAAGAAGGAAACTAACATTGAGGAGAGAAAACATACTGGAATTCAAAACAGCTATATTGGATATGAAAGAGAAATGTGATTTAAAGTATTTAAATGGGAAAAGACAGCTTCATAAAGGAAATGTACTTCATTGTGTTATTGGAGCATCAATTAAAGAGCAATTTTTTATTTCTCAATCCACCCTGAAGAAAGGTATAGTCATCTCAACACCGAGGGTTAAAGCAAAGCTACTGCAGCTCACAGTTCACACCAACCTCTCCTTGGCTAAGGAAGAGTTTTCGACCTATTTAGGGAGTTTCTGCATCTCAGCTTCGTTGGTTTTAATGATTGATAGAATCCTGTCTTTCAGGGTAATAATAAAACTAAGTGGCTGGCTTTCCCATTTGGTAGTAAACCAGTCACGTAGGAGGCACTATGTTGCAGCAGTGTCAACTCAACAAATTGGACTGAAGTTTCCTAAAAGAGTTTCCTATTCCTTGATCTCCAATATTCCCACGTTTAGGTTATTAACATACATGCAAAGAATAGTCGAGTCACAACAGAAAAAAAAGGTAAGTCTGGGGAAAAGGCTGTTTGAGTTGAAAGAGACCTTTTATCTAGCAGGAAGTGGTCCTGACAGAGTATTCCCCAAAGGGAAAATGCATCATAGAGGAACTTTGAAACTGACAGATCAGAACAGGCAAACAGAAAATAAAGGAGCATGAGTGTGTGCACATCCATCTGTGTGTACAGCTCTCAAGTCCTTGTGTGTGTGTTTGTGTGTGTGTGTGTGTTCCCTTGACAGTGTGTATGATCCAGGATTCACAAGAATGAGACCAAGCACAGGTCTGTATTCCACTCTATCTTGAAGTTTCAGCTCTCTTGGCTCAATCTCTTATTTTTAACCATCAGCAACAGCATGATAACACTCTAGGATACTGATACTTTCAACAACCAAAAAAGCCATTTAAGATAATCACTTCAAAGGCTATGATTCCTGAAATCCAGTAGTGCAGGTTTGCTTTGCTGTTTGCTTTATTTTAAATGTGTACAGAGTCGCTATGACTTGGAATAAACTCTACAGCAGTGGCTTTGGGCTTTGCTACATATACTGACAGGGAATAGAGAAAAGGAATAAAATGAAACATTAGTGATTTAATCTAAGCAAACATCTTACTTTTAAATGCACCTGCATCTTGTCTAAAAATCTTGGGGCTCTTTGAATGGTGTCAAAAATTCTTAGAGGGCCAAGCGGTCTTAAGATTATTTTGTAAAAAGAAAAAAAAAAGGGATTGCTTTGTAAGGTAGCAAGGCTGCTTCTAGGAAAACTTGGACAAAGTTTTTGACTCAGAAGGAAATCATTTTATTTATTCGGATTGTAGAGTCCACACTTCTGTGTTTTTAAAAATTATTTACTCCTGAGTTCTTGGCAATCTGAAGATAAAATAAATTCTTTATGGAATATGATATACATATATTTGGATGGATGTGGGCATTGTTTCCATTCTAAAAGAATCAGACCCATGACAAATGAAAGTATCTGCTTTTCATTGAATGCATCAGTGTGCATGACTGTGTCTAAGGATGGATGCTATTGTCTTCATTCTCTCATTTTCAAAGATATGTAATAGAGAATAGTCATCACTATGGGCCATGGAAATGGAACCAAAGCTGAAAGATCTGTTAGTTACAATTGAGAATAAGACTCTGATCTGCGATCTTAACCATTTAAAGCCTCGAAACCTCATAAATTAAGCTTCATGGACCTTGGTCCCATATTTCATAACAACTCCCCAGAGAAAATCTAAAAGCCAGAGCCCTCTCGGATGAGCTGTGGATGATTCAGTAGGTGGCACAGTTTTCACTGAGTCAGTGCTGAACCGATGCCCCAGCCTGGTACGAGGGGGCACTGCGCTGCTGGAGGTGTCGTCTAATGGATGAGGGTAAAACCGAGGTCCTGACCACCAGCAGTTATTAAAAATCCCATGGCACTTTTCAAAAGAGTAAAGATGATGTTAAACCCTGTGTCCTGGCTAATTTCCAAATTGGGCAATTATATTCTGCCTACTTAAAATTTCCCTGTAATTTTAGTTGGGATAATATATTCTTCATCTTCTGCCCTGTGCATTTGCTGTTCCGAACTTAGAGGGGGATGCGGATCTGGGATAAGGACGGGGACATGTCTCTGAAAGGCGTCTCGCCAGGTCTGGGAGCAGGGGATGAGTGGGGCCGCGTGAGTTTGTTTGTGCTGAGACTGACTATCGGAAAATTACCAAATAAGTGTCTTTTAAAATAGCCTCGTCAGGTAGTCTGAGGTGCTATGCTTGCAAAGGTTTGGAAGACGTGTATTTTAATTGTATTAAGCTGTGACTAAGAAATGAGGCTTCACTTGAAGTGAATATATTATGTAAATATTAACAATCTAAGCATGAAATTATAGACATTTAATAAGAATAATTAGATTTTCAGACACTTGCCTACTAAGACTTATCACATTCACTCCAAAGCACTAGTCACAATATCATTTTTCCCCGTATGAACATTTTTGTTTTTCCTAGACCAAGTATTTGGTGAGAGAGAAGAATCATGGTTGGTGAAGAAATGAAAATTATTTTCCCCAAATAAGCATTCATAATTTCTGGTTATCATGCTCTGAACTTAGAGAATTCATATGGGAGACATCCCCGCAAAAAGACCACAAGTGACATTGTGTCAAACCAGCCTCAGGCTTGATCAATGTTTCAGCGTCACATAAGCCTCTTGTCTCCACCTTAGCATTTAAAGTTTTGAACAGTGAATTGAGTCAGACCTTGTAACATTTGTGTTTATGTTGCTTGATAAACTTTAAATGGTACTTGGCTCATCAAGGATGAAAACACGCTATCTAAAGCTCATTTGCCTCAAGTATTGCCCACAATATCAATCTAATCTTTTCTTAGAGTGTCTAACAATGACTTTCATGTATGAGCTTCTTTGTACAGTGTCTTTGCAAGTAGCCTCAAAATGCTATCACCAGAAAAAAGTCTACTTGTAGGAATTAATTTTAATTGTATTACAATGTGTCTCATATTAACTTATTTGTGTTATTCTGTCAAATAGATATATTAGAAATAGATCTTGCACCTGTTAGTAACAGATTTAATAATATAAGAGCTTACTTCAAAGCAAGAGAGAAATCCAGAGTATTCAGGGATAATACTAAATGCTGTGATAAATAGAAGGGATGCTTGCGCAACCCTTATAGCTGCTGAATAAAGAAATGATCTGAAAAGGATATGCTGTCTTTACGTTTGGATCCATCTCAAACAGAAAATAGTATAATGTTTCCAACCTAGCTTTGATAACTATATAAGACTTCAGTGAATACTTTTGTGATAGAAAAAGTAGTGACTCTGATCACTTCATCTTTTTAGTATGCAGCCCAGAGGATTCAGAAAAAGATTACATTTACCATAATTAACATATATGTAAATGGAGATCATGGCTATGAATGATAAATTTTCATAGCAATTTAAACCTTGTACAAATTAATCAACCATACAGACACTTGATTAATGAAAGGCAGTGTCACTTTAAAATGCAACATGTTAATATATATTACTGTTATTGCAGATCAAAGAATCTTTCAGTGTAAACCTATTTTCATCAAGTTCAACCTACTTTTTAAAAACAAATTTAGTTCTCATGTAAGTATGATGACAATTGGCGAAAAGGCATTTTATTTTGCTTTCAATCTGTTTACTAGTTTTAGCAAAAATCCATGCACATGAATTTGGCCTGTTTTATTATAGTGATCAGATTCTCATTATACTGGAGTTTAGAATCATAGGTATGAGAAAATGAATTTTCAATTGCAATGGTTAATTAGGAACAAGATATTTATTTGCATGCCATCTTAAATCAAGAAGCTTTTTTCTAGTTCTCCATCTTTAACCTCCAGGAGATGGCTACATTCAAAGGTTTATGTAAGGAGTGCATGAGAGAAACCTGGGAGAATGTTGGAGAGGGATTTATTCATCATACTACTATGGGAGGAACCAGTTACCTTGAACTTTGAGGAATATGAAGAGAAAATTGTTTTGCAGAATCTAATGTACTTTAAATTTTCATAGTTAAAATTAAGAAATAATTTCCAAAAAAAAATCTTTCTGAAAAAAAGTCAAAATTGACCATTAATTTACAACTGTGCATAGAAACTTTAAGAATAAGAACATAATTGTTTTCTATTTCTAATATAACTTTCTGTACAAATAGAAGTTAAGCATGAAAATAAACATAGTATACTCCACAAAGACAATGTACATTTGTTTAACTTTGGAAATTCTACAACTAGTCATTGACTTTTTTTTTTCACCAGAATTTAGAAGTCTAGTCTAGTGTACTGCTTTGTTTCACCACAAAATCAAGAAAGGAAAAATCAAGAAAGCCAGTAGGTTTACTAGAAAAGATAAAATATATGTGGCCTTAAGCTTTATTTCAAATTCCTATTAACTAACTAGAGTGTGCCTTTATCTGAATCAAATTTCAGGAGCCTAGAGGAGTGGTGGTTTATGTGTCGGACTTCTCACAATAAGATCACCAGCTGTTCTGCAGCAGAAAGACAAGGCTTTCTACTACCATAAAAGGTTACAGTCCTGGAAACCTGTCAGGCCGGTCCTGCTCTGTCTCATAGTATTCCTATGAATCAGAATGGATTCAATGGCAGTGAGTTTGCTTGTTTGTTTTTCTGAATTAACTATGAGCTACAAAAACAAACAAAACGCACTGCCGTTGAGCTCACTATAACTCACAATGACCTTGTAGGTCAGGATACACCTGCCTCTGTCAGATTCTGAGACTCTTAACTTTTCATGGGGTACAATGCCTCTTTCTGCTGCAGGGGGGCTGCCAGCTTTAATCTGCTAACCTGGGGGTTACTATCTCAACCCATAATCCCTGTGCCCCCAGGGCTCCAATCAAGCACTACTTACAACAAAGTCTGCTTTACACTGTCCTTCACATACTTCCCATGCAACTGAAAGACATTAAAACATCTTGGAGCTCTTTTTTGATCCACCCCTGTCAGTGAGTTGATCCTGTTAATGATCTTGTAAGAAGATTAAAACTGCTACTTAGGGTTCCCAAGTGTGGCAGTCATGTGCTTATGTTAATTTTATGATGGAAATGTAGGGGTGGAGTCTAGCTTGTGAATCTGAAGATAGTCATTGAGTAGCCAATGAGGCCTCTGGGTGGGCATGACTTTCTCCTGATATATCAGGGAAATATCATGAGATTTCCCAGACATATCTCACAATACTTCCCTCGTGGAGATGAGAAACTATCTCCCTAGTTGTTGGGAGTTAGTCTCAGAGATAATTAATCATGGACAAGACAAGATGGCATCGTCTGAGGAACCAGAGAAGCCACATGGCTTGGCCCTGATGGAGTCAGACCTCTGAAGGTGGAGAGGCCACGTGGAGACCCCTGCCAGCGATGAGTTTCTTCTGCCACCACTGGATGCTGTTGATGAACCCTGAGCCCTGGAAGCGAGGAGCTATGAGAAGACACCCTGCCAGCGCCGGGATTCTGTACCCACTGGCCTGTGAGTCAGAAGGAGACGTTATAGACTGGTATCGGGCATATGGGCTAATATTGGACTTATGACTTTGAACTGGACTGGGTTGGGATGCTTTCTCAGTGCTCTTTTCCTTTTGTTTATAAACCCTTTTCTTATATCTGTATGCATGTCTATGAAAGTTGTTCCTCTAGTCTACCTGGACAATCTGTTCTTTTTTCTGCAGAGCAGCCGGTGGGTTTGAACAACCGATTTTGTGTTAGCAGTCCGATGCTTAACTGACTCACACTAAAGGAAGGTTAGCCAAAAATTTTATATACCTGTCCCAATTTACCTACAAATTCAACTTAAAGACAAATTTAGGAATGGGTCTCAATCTTAACCCAGGAATTACCTCTATATTCAATATAGTTGAAACGAGTATTTGCTTTATGTCATATGCTGTATAAAGAGTTTGATATTCTTAAAATACAAGGTCTTTACTTACTATTAATTATCAAATAATTAAATCACGGCCACTGCACTAGAAGCTATTCATATTTGTGTGTGTTCCAAAGGATGGTGACACATCAGTATGTGGAAACTACTAAACAATTTTCCTAGGGTCACATGCATGTAAAATGGTGTTGAAAATAATTTAATAATCATTGTAGCACTACATTGAAAGGGAACTGCCAAAAAAATCAACCAAGGTTCAAAAAAGGTCATGAAACAAAGGATATTTTTGCTGCAAGCAAAAATAGTCTCAGCAAACAAGCAGAGACTACTAGAACGAGGTTTGCCTGTGTTTAACTGATTATGCAAATGAACTATACTATGTGGATCTCCATATTTTATGATAATATTGTGAAGAAATGACATTAGTTGCCCTCTTGCAGACCCTATACATGGACTAAAAAACCATACGTGGCACACAAGGAAAAGACCATGTGTAGTTTAAAAATCAGGAAAGGTTTTCATATCAGGGTTTTATTCTTTTACTATATTTTTTGAATCTGTTTACAGAGCAAATAAACTGGACTATATGAAGCAGAATCGGGCATTAAGATTGGAGGAAGACTCATTAGAACCTTGATAATTCAACCTTGTTTACTAAGGATCAAAAAGACTTGAAACACTTATTGATGAACATCATAGACTATAGCCTTCAGTAAAATTTACATCTCAGCAGAGAGAACAGAAATCCTCAAAATTGAACCAATAAATCCAGTCATAGTAAAAAGAGAAAAGATTGAACTTACCAAATATTTTCATTTTACTTGGATCCATAAAAAATACCCTTGGAAGGACCAGTCAAGAAATCAAATCACATATTGCATTAGACAAATCTGTGAAGGACCTCTTTAAATGATCAAAAATGCAAAGATCTTATTTTGAGGACTAAGGTGTGCCTGATATAAGTCATTGGTATCTTTAACTACTTCATAGGCATGCAAAGCTTTCTTACTAATAAGTAAGGAAGAACAAAGAAGTATGAGTAACATTGAATTAGGGTATTGGTGAAGAATAGTGAGCATACCATAGGCTACTAGAAGAACGAATCTGCCTTAAAAGAAACATAGCCAGAAAACCCCTTAAAAGCAAGAATGGATATGTTATCAAGAGGGCCCAGTTCCTCCAGGAACACATCAGACTTGGTAGAGAATCCATAAAAAAAGAAAGACCCTTCATGTGATGGCTGGACATGGTGGCAGCTACTATGAGTTCAAACATAGCGACAGTTGAGAAGATGATGCAGGATATGGTAGTGTCTCTCTGCTACACATAAAAGTACCATGTGGTAGGCAGGACTTTCTAGAGCAGTGGTGCTCAACCTTCCTAACATCACAACCCTTCAATATAGTTTCTTATGTTGTGGTGACCCCCCCCCAACCATAAAATTATTTTCATTGCTACTTCATAACTGTAATTTTGCTACTATTATGGATCTGGTGACCCCTGTGAAAGGGTTATTCAACCCCTAAAGGGTTTCCAATTCACAGGTTGAGAACTGCTGATCTAGAGAAAGAAAATCTGGACACTAGAAAGATGAGTGATAGATAGATGATGATGATGATGATGATGATGATGATAGATGATTGATAGATAGATAAATAGATAGATGATAGATAGATAGATATACATAGGTAGATAGATGATAGAAAAGGAATATATCTGTCCACATAGCAGTATAGAGGGCTCAGTTCAACTCACTTTTATAGAACAGTTTATATATTGAAAGTCCTTCAACTCATGTGGGCTGCTTGGTCCAAAGTCAAAGAAGCAGACAGTTGCTCCTTCACTTAGACAAGGCAGGCAGAATCTGCCTTTAGGCAACATACAAGCTGGGTGAGCAGGGTGGGTCAGCAACAGTCAGTAGCCTAGCAGCTTAATGAAGCCGGTCCTATGGGTTTCAAACTCACGGACAGTGAGAAGATACACCAGTCTCAAGCTTAGGTCTCCAAGGACCTCGAAACTCTAGGGACAGGATCCATGAGTTGGTTTGGCCCACAGTTAGTGTAGCACACGGGTTGAGGCAGACAACTAGCTAACGCAGCAGCATGCTAGTCTGACCTAAAGGGAGCAAGAAGGAGATGGGATGCCCACTCTATTTATTTATTTATTTTTGTCATCCAACAGACCCATTACCCACTGTTCCCGTTGTCCTAGTTGGCACAATTAACCCAACTATCACACACTATGAGTCAAGATGGAATTCCCTGTATCTAATAAAAATAATACCCCTCTCTGAAGAAGAATTGTTAGTTTACATATGTAGTAAGTAGTAAGTAGGATTTGATCTCATGTCTTTCTCTTTTTATACTTGATATCCTTAAACATTATGAAATCCTGCCTTTCCTTCATTGGGTAATATTGGTCATCAGAATAAAAATGTCTGCATCATAAGCAGTTTCCTTGGAGCTATGATGCTGCTGATGTTAATTCACTGCTACTGCCTACAAATTCTTTAAACGATTGCATAGCATCATAGCATCATGAGGAAGGTCGAACTTAGTTGGTCCACCATTTCCCAAAGTGAGTGATACTGACCCTAGGGAGACTGGAACAATCCAGGGGACTGTAAAGAAGATACCCAAACTTTATCCGGACTACAGGCTATAGTATAAACATTTTCAAATATTATGGGGGTACCAATGAATTTTTTTCTTGAAAAAGGGGCAGTAGTTCAAATAAGTACTGAAATTGCCATAAACCTGCCTTGATTCCACCTCTTCTGGGATAAACATGTAAGGCAAATAAATACAATGACTAAAATATCACCATTTCTATTTCATAATTAAGCGAGCATTTCATACTTGTCCAGGAAATCATAAAATGCTCTGGATACATCTGTGAGCAAGACTTATAGTATATGGTATAGCAAGGAAGACATAACAAACAGTAGGCAGCCAATTACAATACATTGCCAGACTGCCATCTAGTCAATTTAGACTCAAGTGTCCTGATAAGGCAGGGCAGAACTGCCCCTGGGGGTTTCTGAGAGGGTTGCTCTTTACAGGAGTGGAAAGCCTTATCTTTCTCCCATGAAGCTGCTTGTGGTTTTGAACTGCTGACCTTGCGATGAGCAACCGAGCACATAATCCACTATATCACCAAGACTCCCTCCCATACTTTGCTAAGTGGAATTAATTAAGGATTAATTGATTAATTGATTAATTAAGGATTAAGTCATAATTCAAAAAAATGCATGATTGGACCCCAAAGATGAAGAAAAATCAATCTTTGAGGATACAAAACAAACTATTTTTTACTGGGAACAACCTTGAAATGCCAGAAAAATCTAGATTAAAGTGCTGGAATTGTTAAATGGGCAAATTTAAGATAAAACCTTCAGGCAAGCCAAGAATTACACGACTCCATTGTAAACTACACAACCTTTGAATGAATATTGTAGAAAAGATTACTGATTATTGTATTAGTGAAAATAACAAAACTATTAAATATCAGTAATTTAAATAAGTTTATTTTTCTCTCATATTCATTACTTCAAGAATAAGAGAGCCCAGCACTGCTATAGCGGTTTTATGAAGTCATAAAGGACCCAGTAAACTTCCAATCCATCACCTATTCTAGAATGTGATGCTTGCTCTCATGGTCCAAGGTGGCTGTAGAGCCTACCTTTCCCATATACTTCCCAAGGTAGGGGATTAAAGAAAAAAGGATCTAGGAAACCTATTACCCTATTAAGAGAACCTACTAACATTTCCCTAAATATCTCACTGGCCAGTGATAAGTCAATTCACTGCACAGCAGCAAATGGGGGCTAGGAAGTACCATTTATATTTCTGACCCATATGCTCACCTAAAATCATAAGATTGTGACATCTAATTTTTAAAAAGTGAGAGAATAGATATTGAAAACATTTGTTTTTTGGGCATCACTGCTCTCTGGTGGTGGGAGTACAAGGTCCAGTCTTTGCTCCTGTGGAGCCACTGCTTGAATTGAACCACCATCCCAGTGGGCCACAGTCCAGCGCACAACCACTACACCACTGGGGCTCAGCCTCGAAAAATAACTTTGAATGTGCATCATAGTCATAAAGAGTTCTGGAGATGCTGCAGGCTGAGCATTAGACAAACTTACAAGGTCAGTAGCTGAAATCCACCAACTACTCAGAGAATCAAAGATGAGACTCTCTTGTTTCCACAAAGAATTATAGCCTGAAAACCCTATAGTCACAATCAATTGAATGGCAGTAGGTTTTTTGATTTGTTTTATTTTCAGCTTATCCCAGTTTTAAATTAATTTTCATCATTCATAGAGATGGTAGTATTAGTTAACATCACCCCCAATCTCATTATTTCTGCCTCTTTTTACCACAGCTTTCTTTTGAGAAGTCTGAAATACTTGCCACATTACCTGTGCAAAAATTAGGAGAGAGACTACAATGGAGATAAAGTCAGGAAATGCGGGGTATATTTTTATTTAAAGTTCCAAATCTTGGATACTTGCAAAAAATAACATTTACTTAAAATATTTTTTAAAGTTTTCTTTTCATAGGACTTGAATCACAAATTATTGATATTATAATAATAGGATTATAATAATAGGATTATAATAATAGGATAGATTTAATAATTAAATTGTTTTATAATTCATCTGATTGTACATTAAACAAATACATATTGGATGTCTACCATGTATGAAAGACTGCTTTAAGTGCTAGGAACATAGAAGTGATAATAGAGTTGAGGTCTTTGATATATCAAAATCTTTAAGGAGGGAGGCTATTAGATAAAGAAAAAACATATATGAATGTAAAATGTGATATGCTTTATCAGTGTTAAGATGAAAACTAAAAAACAACTGTGAGGCTACTTATCTTGGTACTTACCAAGGAAGGCATCTTTTGAGTTGAGACCTGAATGATGTGAAGCAGTCCTCCATGTATACATCTGGACATGGTGAGAGGACACATCAAATGTAACATCCATTTTGTTACATAAGCAATCAGTAAAGGGCTAGTCGGGCACATAATCTTTAATAATTTTCCCCAAACAATCATTTATTTAACAACTACATCCTCGTGGTGCTATAGAAGGCATTGGCTAGTGTTAACATAACGTGAGATAGCAAGCCTTTAATAAATGACATAATGACGATTTCATTGTGAATATGTTTGTCATAGGTCAACCAGTGTCAAGCACATTCACAAAACAATCAGAATTCACGTGTCAAGTTGACTTTATAGTGCCTGCTTCTTAGTTAAAGGACCATGTTAGCATAAGCCCAAATACTCATTTTGCTCTTCAACTGTGGTACACAAATCTTACACAAATTTTTTTGACTTTACACAAAAAAATAGCTTCTCTGGACAAGATAGAAATATAAAATAAGAAGACGATACTTAGGATATATTCTTTTTTTTTTCTGAGCATCACTGCCCTGGTGTCTTAGGCTATATCATTAAATGAGATGTTTGCAGAATACTCATATGATCTCTAGGAATATAAGATTAAAAGGCTATATTTTCTCAGAAATTATCATTGTTGCTGTGTTGTACTTTTTTTTTCTAAGATTACCAGCTTAAACTTCATCTAATGAATTTGTAGAGACTATTTGTTGTGCAAAATTCATTATCTCATTGTTATATAGCAAAAATCTCTTTGATTCAAGTTCTGTAATATGTTAAAAATATGTAAAATAATAAGACAAGGCTTTATATATCATTGGAATTGACAATTAATATAACTATATGAAGCCTTCATATAAGAAGCCTTTCCTGACTGTAGTTCAGTTGGAACAGTTCTCTCCTGGTCTATGTACAGTTTTCAAATGAGCACAATGAAATGCTCTGGTATTTCTGTTCTTTTCAAGACTATCCATAGTTATTATGATCCACACAATTTAATGTTTTTACATAGTCAATAAAATACAAGAAAGCATCTTTCTCACATTCTCTGCTTTCAATCAAGAGCACTTGATGTCACCAATGGTATATGTCAGGATTGTATCCTCTCACCAGATTTATTTCATCTGTGTACTGAGAAAACAATCAGAGCACCTAGATGGTATGAAGAAGATTGCACCATCAAGGTTGGCTTAAGGCTTACTAACAATCCACAACATGCATATAACATAACGTTGCTGCTATAAGGGAAGAGGACCGTAAGCAATTGCTGATGAGAATCATCAAAGTTTGCAGTACAGATTGCAGCATGATGTTAAAAAAAATCGAAATGCTCACAGCTGGATCAATAAAGACCGTCACGATAAAAGTAGAAAAAACTGAAATTGGCCAGGATTTCATCTTGCTGGGATCCGCAATCAATGCCCATGGAAGCAGCAGTCAGAGATCAAAGGAAGATTTGCACCGGATAAATCTGCTGCCCAAGAGACGTATTGAAAAGCAAGGACACTGTTTTGAGGACAAAGGTGTACTTGACCCATGCCATCAACTTTTCAATTGTTTCATATGCAATTGAAAGTTGGGTGTTGAATCAGGAAGTCAGAAAAACAGATGCATTTGAATCGTAGTGCTGGTAAAGGATATTGAAAGTACGATGGACGGTCAAAAGAACAAACAAATCTATCTTGGAGGAAGTACAGTCAGACTGGTCATTAGAGGCAAGGATGGCAACATCCTGCTTGGCAAAGTAGAAGAGCAGCCCCAAAGAGGAAGGTCCTGGATGGATAGAGGGGCTGCAAAAATGGACTCAGGCAAAGGAACACTGGGCGGATGGCACAGAACTGGACAATGTGTTGCTCTGTTGTGTGTGAAGTCACTATGAGCTAGAACCAACTCGATGGCCCCTAATTTAGCAACAATATGAAGCAAATACATGTGGATTTCAAAAAGTGTATAGAAAAATGGAAGGAAGAGATAATGGAGTACACTGGTAGCACCTATACTAAAATTGGAATGATACAGAGAAAATTAGCATGGCCCCTGCCCAGATTCATGAAGCATTCCATATGGTCAGATTGTGGGATTTGCACTCAATGACAGAAAACAAAATTGTATGAACTGTTGAGTGGAAAATGGAATTACTCTGAAAATCTTCATTCAATTCACACTGTTAACAATTCAGTTTTGCTTTTACAATGATAATGGAAAATATCCACATCTTTGGAAGCCCCTTCATGGTGAATAAAAGCAGTCAATATGAGATGTATTTGTTAAAGGGAGAGGAAAAACTGCAAGATCCAAATTCAGAGAATTGGGAGGAAAAAGACCTATCTGAGATTACTGGACCATTATCCTTTTAATGAGGATAGTGCTAGTTTCTAGCACAAATGTTCTAGAAATATGTAGTATACCTTACATATTTAAAACATTTGTAGTATATTTTCACCTTTTTTCTGTAAATGGGAGCATTTCCAACAGGAGGCTCAGGTCCTAAAAAATAAGAAATTAATGTTAGAGCTTTAAGCAGCAATGACTCAATTTAAATCCCACTTAGTGGTCCCATTATAGTTCTTATATCGAAAGAAAGAAAGAAGCCTTCATAATGTTCGTCCCATCAATGATTCCCTTAACCCTAAAGAGCCTTCACAGTACTTCTAGAGTAGGTCTCTAGGGACTGAAGTCTCTCCATCACTACTGTTGTAGATCTATTTGGTAGTAATATCAGGGTTATTAGCCTAGTGCCCCTGACCCAAAGGGAATGGATGAGGAACTCCAAATTAACCCTGTCTTCACTCATAGAAAACTGATCATCGATGCTGTCCTTTTACTCTCTGTTCTTTTCAATTCCTGGCATTCCAGGAGTTGTTAGACTTGCTTTTCCAGCTCTTTTTTGGCAATAGCTAGAGCTGACTTCCTGTGCTGTCCACACCTCTTGTAAAAGCTTCTACTTTGTGCAGGATTTTCTTCTTTTCAGTGTAATTGTCCCTGTTCCTCACAGTTTTCCAATGATCAGCAGCACTCCATCAACATACACCTATAGAATTTTATTTCTCTCATTCTTGCTGTTTCTAAATGTTCTCTCTTCTATTTGTGGATGAATGTTCAACCTCTAGTGTCCCTTGCTTGTTTTTGTTACTCCAGTGTAGGATGTTTCCACATCTATAACTTGTTAGAGTGGCTTTGCTGACCTGACAGGTATTATGCTGGAATCCATAATTTTGCCTACTATCAACAATATCATGAATTAGAGACGTTTAAAGGAATTAAGACCAGCCACTAGTACCTTAAGACAAACTGTGTTCCCTGTTCCTCCTGTATAATCTCTATTCACAAGCATTAAATTCAGTTTAAAACTGACCAAAAGAATTGATATGAGGGATATAATTGTGATTCATTTACAATATATCCACAGTATCCTAGTCATTTTGTTAAGTCGCTGGAATGGCTTACCTCTATTCTTGTTTATCATTACTGAAAGGATTCACATGGCAGAAGAACTTTTGTGAATCCAAGTAACTTTTATGAGAGAAGGGACACCAGTTATTAAGGTCTCAGAAAGTACACACTACCTCTAGAAAGAGTGTAAAGATATGTGGGGAACCCGCAAAAGCTCAAGACTGAAGATGGCCACTTCAGGAGAGCATGAAAAACCACACAGAGGGGGTCATGCACAGAACCAAAAGTTGGCACCAGAAATGGAAGACAAGCTCAGGAGAGAGAGAATGTGGCCCTGAGAGGACATGTTGATGCTGTATGTGCTTACAGGAGAGATTCAACCTGCAAAAGAGCACCTGAAAGAGAATGTGGCCTGCCCTCTATCAGCTATATATCCCCCTGCTCCCCACTTGGGATTGGGACAGGGTTGAGGGTATTGGCCCATCGTAGTGATTGAGTTCAGGTGCACCTGTGATGATGTAATGTAGCTTGTTCCCAAGTTGCCCTTCTCCAAGAGCTAAGTGACTTGTAACTTTGGCCTGAGCCTGCCAAGCTTTGGATTGTCTCCCTAGGTGTCTAATGGGTGCCTGGTTTCTTATTAGTCCCTCTATTGTGGCCATGACAGCTAACTTTTATGTAGTATAGACTGTTACTGTCTATGGTTGGAAGCCAAGAGCATTCTTTGTGTTGCTCTGCCTTTTGAATACTCATTAGTGGGTACCATGATATTTTCTCTCTGTCTTACTAACTGTGGCATAGTAGTGAAAGCTCTTAATTAACAGCTCTTAGTTTGGTTGGATTTCATAACCAAAATAGTGATACCTGCTATGAGGGAGGATTCCTTCAGCTATAATGACAACAGTTTATTTAAGTGCTCCAGAAAATTTCAAGCTGCATATCTAATATATCCTTGCAAATGAGACAAAACCTCCAGAAATTATGATGAGATAAAGCCTGGAGTATATTCAATTTTCTTTGCCAATTTCTAAAATATCTAGGGTCACCTAGGATCCATATTTTACTTCTCCCACAGTGTAATCTTTAAACAGCTCTGCTGGGAGAACAATGCTCCCAGATGGAAACATATTTTATAGAGACTCTAATTAAACCTTAAACAGGATGATGACAAAACAAGGATAATCATTTAAACAGGATGATGACAAAACAAGGAAAATCATTCCAGATGAGGGAAATCACCCGCAAGCACACAATACAGAGGCCAATGGGAGTTTGCTGACTCACAGACCTGGGGTCCATTGTACATAACAGAAAATGAAGGAAGCCCTCACTGAAGATGATTGGCAGCCAGTCAGTGCCACATGCTTGAAGAGGGACGATAGAAGTTGGAACAGAACTATGATGGAGACACTTAAACAATTGCAGAATTTAGAAGCTTACAGAATTGATTCTGGGACTTTGATCACCGGGATGTGTAGTGGTGCTCGTGACCCTTTGACCCTATGTCTAAGTAACCCAGACCCCAGCTTTTAAAATAAATTAAACAGTCTGTGACTATTTCAGTATATCATTAAGGACACATTCAGATATGTTCTCATAGATTTTCATAGATGCGAAAGAGCAAATGGATCTTTCCTGAACTCACCAGGGCGTTTCCACTACTTTCAACTCCTATGCCTTCTCTATGCAGTGTCCCTCTCTAACTCTGCCCCCAATTCAGCTTAAGTATGGCCAGGTTACTGGTTAATCACGAGAAAGAACTCAAGTGACATTTACCCCAGGTCAAGACTCAGAATGGAGTTAGGTACCCTTCCACAAACCTAGGACTTTAGAATTTAAATTCTAATACAAACTTTTGTGTGAAAATATCTAAAACCAATGTGTTCAAAATTCAGAAAACAAGCACACTGCCACTCAGCTAATTTCCACATGTTGCACCCTATAGAAACAAAGGAATGGAGCCATTCCATAGGGTTTCTCAGGTCGTTGATCTATATTGGATAGAAGACTTCATTGTTCACCCACAGGATGAGCAACAGGAGTTGGAAAAACTAATCTGTGAATAGCAACTAATGTTTAACTCACCCTTCCAGCAGGTTTCTTTCTTTTATGCCCAATGAAGGAACTATAGAATTCTGAGTACATGATACTAGGATGGATCTATCAGATTGTATAAGACTATGTGTAATCATGTTACACTAAACTGTACAATGTTGTCAACATAATCAGGTAAACAAAAATAAGCAGATCTCATGTCATTGAGTCATTCTAACTCATTAGTGACCCTACATAGGCATGAATCATCCTCCAAATAGAGGTGTTTATAATAAATATTGCACTCCTTCAAAATATGTGTTTTCATTTGAAATTTGCCCACTATTGCATTAGCATACTAGCTTACTACTACTGCGAAGGCTTAAGCTATGATTACTTAATTTTAATAATACTCTTAAATATCTATCATTTCAAAAATTTCATAAAATACACATACTCGTAATCTATGTTGTTGTTGGGTGCTGTGAAGTTAGTTCTCATTCACAGTGACAACAGAAAGCAACATAGTTCTGTTCCACTCCATCCTCACAAGGGTTCTTGTGTCTCAGCCCATTGTTTTAGTCATTGTTAATCCATCTTTTTCCAGGGCTTTCCTCTTGTTCACTGTCTCTCTACTTTGCCAAGCAGGATGTCCCGTTCTAGGGACTGGTCTCTCTTGAAAACATGTCCAAAGTCTGTAAAGTGACATCTCACAGTCCTTGCCTCTCAGGAGCACTCTAGCTCTACTTCTTCCAAGATAGAACTAGTTGTCCATTTGGCAGTCCCTGGCACTTTCAGTCTTCTTCATCATCACTACAACTCAAATGTGTCAATATTTTTTCAGTCCTCCTTATTCAATACCCAACTTTCACATGAAAACGAGGCAATTGAAAAGATCATGGCTTGGGCTAGATGCCCCTTAGTCCTCAAAGTAGCCTTCTTGCTTTTCAACATTTTAAAAAGGTCTTGTGCAGCTGATTTACCTAATCCTTGAGCATTGATGACAGATCCAAGTAGGATGAAATCTATGACAATTTTAATATTCTTGCTGTCTATTTTGATGGTACCTATTGATGCATTTTTCAGCGTCTGGGTCTTCTTTACTTCAGTAGTTATCTATACTGCAGTCTACAGTGCTTGATATTCATCCACAAGTACTTCAAATCATTCTCACTATCAGCAAGCAAGGTTGTGCCAACTGCAAAATGTAGGTTGTTAATATGTCTTTCTTCAATCTTAATGCGAAGTTCTTCATATGATCCAGCTTCCTTGATGATTTACCCATCATGGAGATTGAATAAGTATGATGAGAGGAGACAGATCTGAGTCACAGACTTTCTGGTTTTTAAACATGTAGTATTCCTTCTTTCTGGTCTCTCAGCTGCCTCTTGATTCATGTACAGACTCAACATGAGCACAATTAAGTGTTCTGGAATTCCTTTTCTTAAGGTTATTCACAGTTTGTTGTGATACACAGTCAAATGACTTGGCATAGTCAATGAAACACAAGTAAATATTTTTCTGGTATTCCAAGATCCACCTGATGTCAGTAAAGGTATCCTTGGCACTGTGTCCTCTTCTGAATCCTGCCTGAATCTCTGGCAGCTCCCTGCCAAGTGCTGCAAAAATCTTTGATGGGTGATCTTTAGCAAAATTTATTTTTATGTGATATTAATTATAGAGGTACAAATATGGATCTCTTCCAGACAGTTGACTAAGTAGCTATCTTTCACATTTCTTGGCATAAATGAGTAAGTACTTCCAGTGCTTCATCAGCTTGCTGAAACATTTCAATTGTTATTCCATCAGTACCTGGAGTATTGTTCTTGGTTCCTGATTTCAGTGTAGGCTAGACATCTTTCCCTCAGTATCATTGGTCCTTGCTCATATGCTACCTCTTTAAATGATTGAATAATCACTTTTCAGCCTTTTGGCTAAGGTCAAGTGTAAATGATTGAATAAACCAATTAATTCCTTTAGCTACAATGACTGTATTCTGTACATCTTCTCTGGGTACTTCCTGCTTCATTCAATATTTTTTCCCATAGAACACTTCAATGTTGAAATTCCAGGCTTCATTTTTTTAATATTTAACTGCATTTTATTATTTTCCCAGCAATTTTATTTTCAAGTAATTTACATATAATTCAGTAGTTTAGTCATTCAACCATATCATGGGGAATTGTATAACCACTACCACATCAATTTTAGAACACCCTTTTCCCCCATGGTCAAATCACACTTAAGATGATTCATGTCATCACAATCCATTCTAGTACTCCATACTCCCTCCTGTCTTCATTCGTTGCTCCTGAAACCCCCTCTCCTCCCCTATCTCCCCACCCCCAGCTCTGTATCCCCTTATGCCCTTGTATCTGTTACCATCATTATGCCTTCACGCCTCCTGTGCTTCACAGCTGGGAGACCCAACAGAAAGCAATGAGAAACAAAATCACATTAGGTGGTGAAGGTAAAGCATAATAGTTTGCAAAGAGAAATACTAATAATGCACCAGAAGAAAACAAATAATAATAATAATAATAATAATAATAATAATAATAATAATAATAATCAAAAGGCCAGGGAAGAGATATCTTGTCATGGAACCAGTAAGAGATGTTTGTACCGATAACAAATTCAGGTCACATCTGTAGGGTGGTCAACTGCGAAGTGTCCAGTCCAATCCAGCATAACAAAGAGTACGATGGTCTCTTCCTCATAGTAAGCTGCTTGAGATTCTGGCCTATATTTAGAGCAGATCTGAGAGTGGTTCAGTCTGACCAGATATGCTGCAGGTGGGTGTTTGCTTCTCACCATCCCCTATAGCCCTCAACAAATTTAGTGCTCATAATTTTTGCGTTGATGGATTTATTCCCACCATAATCGAGATTTGAAATGGTCATCTTTGGTTCACACTAGCTGTTGTCCCTCTGTGTGGACGGTTGACTCCTTGCTTACATGGCTCTTTGCTGGAGGCTTGAATCTTTTCATGAGTTCTTTCAGTTTAAGACATGCTGGGCTGAGTATGTTCTTTCCTTTTAGTTTTCTAACTCTAGATCTTTGCACATTTCATTTTAATATTTTACTTTATCTTTTCCAGCTACCCATTGAGACTTTCTGTTCAGCTCCTTGACTTTGTCATTTCTTAGAAGTGCCTTAGCTACTCTAAAAGTTAGAGCAAGTTTTGGAGTTTTTTCTGACGTCCCCTTTGATCTGTTCTCTATCTTGTCTTTGTGATGACCTTTTGCATTCGGCAGGCATGATATTCTTCATGTCATCCCATAGCTCATCAGGTCTTCTGTCGTGAGCATTCAATGCATCACATATGTTTTTGAGTTATTTTCAAAATTCAGGTGGTATAGACTCAGAATTCTACTTTGGCTCTCCTGGGTTTGTTTTCATTTTCCTCACATTCAACTATTTCTTACATATGAGCAGTTGATGGTCTCTTTTACAGTGATCCCTCCGTGGTTTTAGCCGTTGTTATTGAACTTTTCCATCATTTCTCCCCACAGATGTAGTCAGTTTGTTTTCTATGTATTTCATCTGGAGAAGTCCAAATGTGTAATCTATGTGCTCTTGAGAAAAGGTAATTGTTATGAAAGAGTTGTTGGTCTTGCCAAATTCTGTGATCCCATCTCTAGTTTTGTTTCTCTCTATAAGATCATAATTTCCAATTACTGTTCCTCCTTGCCTCCAACTTTTGCATTCAAATCGCCGATAAGTGTCAGTATATCTTTATTGCATATTTGATAAATTTCAGACTGAATCCTTAGGTAGAACTCTCTGAATTCTGCATTGCTATCTTTACTGATTGATGCATCAATTTAAATAATAGTGGTATTGATTAGAATCATATATATATGTATGTATGTATATATATATATATATATTTCCCCTCATGGATATTCTCACACTCTCCCTCTATTCAGCCTGTCCATCCTAGGTGTTATTGCAAGATTGTGTATTTAATAATAGACAACTTCTGTTGTCTTTAATTTTTGCAAACTTCTCAGTAGTTTCTCCATCATTTTTAGCCTCTCTCTTATGGTATATCACCTTTCCTTTCATCCAAGTTCACCCTTGTCTTATCTTCTATCCAGTGATTTCTTCTTCCACCCTTGGCAACCATTTAAGAATGTTTCTTTTAATGTGACTACTTTTTTCCTGACTTTCTAGGATGGTTTCACATAATCTTCATGATTTTTCTCTTTAATTTTGATTAGCTTTGTTCCTTTTTGGAGATCATCATTTAATTTTTTCCTAAATGTAAAACAGTCTGTTGTATCTTGAAATCTACTGGACTTAGTCTCCATTTAAAAGTTTTTTACTCTTCTATTCCCTCTATATACTTTGAAATTATCTGAATTACACATATATATATCCCCTTTTCCCTATTTTCAATCTTGCATGTATGCTTTATTTTGGATACATTTATGCCTGGGTTGATTTCTGAGTGGTGGTGTAACATATGCCAATCTCAGATTATATCTAGTATAGTTAGTTCTCTGTCCAAAGGGTTTTCTTTAATAGTTCTTTTAAGATTGCCTTTGTTTTTACAAATCTCTTTAATTTATATTTATCCAAAAATGTCCTAATTGTATCAGTATATTTGACATACAGATTTTCTGGGTATATGATTCTTTGTTGGCAATTTTTGTTTCTTTTAGTGTTTTATATATGGCACCCCCATGGTTTCCTTGCTTGAATGGTTTCTACCAAGTCTTATAGGTTCTCCTTTGTAGGTAGATTCATGTTTATCAGGCAGTTCTCAGGATTCATTCCTTATTTTGGAAAGTTTTATTGGTAACATTCCTTTAAGGTTCATCTTCTCTAAGTCTTGCTCAGTTTCTTCAAAGAACATCATGGTGTCTTTCATACTTCAGGAGCAACGATTCATTCTTTGAGATGTTAAAAAATTTTCTTCCAAGAATGTGTTGACATTTTCTTCTGAGCTTCCTGTTCTCTTCCTGCTCTGGAATTTTAAAAACATGTAAATTGTACCTCTTGATGGCATCCCACATAATTCTTAGGTTTTCTTCAAGTTAATTTGTTCCTTTTCATCTGATTGTTCATCTGACATATTTGTTTTGACAGATTTGTCTTTAAATTTACTAATTTGTCCTTTTATTGATATGATTCTAGTCCTTTGTTCTTTTGATATATTTCTGAAGTCTTGCTCTTAATCTTCAAGACTTCTTTTGGCTGTATTTCTGTGAAGTTTCTAATTTTTCATCAATTTTGTGAATTTGCTTTAATAGTTCACCTAAGAGTTTTTCTGTGTGTTTTTTTTACTTTCATCTGCAGCTTTCTCAATCTTTCATTTAATATCTGTATGGATCCTATTCTTTTGAATTATACTCTGCCTTGACTCTTCATGTGAAATGAAATTTTCTTTCATCTCTGAGACGTTGTTGTTTTGTTATAATTAATTGACGATGTTACATATTGGTGTGATCTTAGACACTTACCATCTCCTGATGCGTAAGGATGTGTACAGTACCATGTTCTATTTGTGTAGCCCAATTGAGGGCACGTTTGACAGGTGTTGGCGCAAAGGGGAGGAGGTAGTGGCCCTAGAGTAGAAGGTGGGACTGCATGAGGTCTGAGTGTGACTAAGCTGTGTGGGCATGCTTATTATCTCCAGTTAGGGGGGGGCAAGCAAAAACAATAATAAAAACAGCACCAACAACAAGGGAGCCAAACAAAACATTTTCAACAGCAACAAAGAAAAAGAAGAAATTTCAAACAAGTAGAGCAAAGTAGGCAAACATAATTTAACATGTGGAAAGAAAAAATTAAAGGAAAAGGAAAGAAAGGAAACAACAGAGAAACAAACAAAGAAAAATACAATAAGCATAACTGAAAACTCATTTCCATTTAGTGGACTCTAGCTTCAATGACCCTCTTAGACAGGGTAGAACTGTCCCTGGGGGTCTCCAGAGAGCCTACTCTTTCTCCCAAGGAATAGCTAACTGATGGCTTCAAACTGCTGCCTTGCAATGAGAGCCATCGTAGAACGCACTATGCCATGAGAGCTTCTTAAACAAAAATAGGGAGAGAGGTGGGGGGAGGAGATCAGTAGGAAAAAAAGATTAACAAAGAGAAGAGAGACAAAGAAAATAAAACAGAAAAGCAGGAAGAGAGAGGATCAAAAGAATCAAGAATCGGGAAAGAAAAAGAAAAAATGAAACAACAAAGAAGGGTGAAATCTGATGCACAGGGAGAGGCAGGACCTATGGAGGAGAAAATGACAAGAAAACAGTGTGGGTAAAAAAGAAAAAGAAAAAGCAGGGCTGGGGCTGGGCCTCCTACTCCCACCACCAGAGAGCAGTGATGCCCCCTCCCCGCCCCAAAAAAAAAGAAAACAGTATGGGTTTCCACCCTCAGAGAGCTGAGCTCGCATGGTGAAAAAGTGTGAGATCAGGTCCCAGGTGGAATTCCGGCCAGTCTGCTTATTGTCTAGGATCATAGACCTGATCCAGAAATGGTTTGTGTTGGCTCAGATGGTAAGTGAGCTCAAGGTCCTGATTTCTGTAACTTCAAGGTCCAGATAACAGGTCGGGACAGTTTGGGTGGTTATGGTAGAAATTATTGCTTCCTGACAATGGGCAAAGCAAATTCCCTGGATTGACAGTGATATCTCTGTGAATATGAATCTGCTAAGGTAGAGCTCATGGATTTTCAGACATGAGGGTAGAGTACCAACTATCCTCTCCAAGAGAATCTGATTCTGACTTCAGGCAGAGAGAGTTTGTGTGTAGGTTTGTGCTGTAGGGAGTGCGTGTGTGTATGTGTGTGTGTGTGTGTGTGGAGGGGAGACATAATCAGATTACATCATTGTCAAGGCCCTTTCCAGATTATAACTATTTCTGGCAATTTTTTTCTAGAATGATATGTCTACACACGCATACATTAGAGTGTCAAAATAAAGTCTCAGTGGCTATGAAGACATTAAGGAGTGATAGTTGGCAAACATGTGAAGGTGAGTGGCAAAGGGAAAAAACAGTAAGGCTGAATTAAGTTTGACTTCTTGGTAAAAGTTTATTCATACATGTTTTGGATTTAAATTCTTATCTTGAGCAACACAAGAACTGGTGTTAAATAATCTACCAGGTTGAGACCTGGACTCAAAAGTAGCGAAGACCAGGAAGGGTGAACATTATAATCTACCTACCATAATAGAGGGATTCAATCTCAGGAAGATAGGAATTCTAGACTGGAATTTTATATGCCACCTACTTAGCCAATTTTTACCCACAAGACTCAGAATACATAGTTCACTTAAACTTTAGGAATATACTGAAATGTACCATATGACCAATCAGCATGATTGAAAAGCTAGGGAAACAGTATGGCAGCTAATGCCCCCGTGTCCCAGTTTATGGTAGGGTATGGTACCCAGCAAATGGGCTTCTTGATGCCTATCAGGCTAATAAGATGCCAGAGAGTTAAGAGCACAAACAGATGTTCTTAAGCCTAAACCAAGTGGGTACAATTACCATTATAACCCAGAAACAGAGAGAGAGAGAAAGAGAGAGAGAGAGAAAAATAATTCAAATCCAGGAATGTTTGATAGCGGCTAGTTAATAACGGGACTTTTTAGAGGAAAAAGTTAAAGGCTAGTCAACTGAGGAACTCCTGTGTTATATATGGGCTGAACTCTCTCATATAGCCATACAATTAACTTGAGAAACTTAATAGGTATTCAATTTTCTTACCCTGTTTCCCTACTATAGCCAGTTTACAGACCTAAATTCATTTATTTGAGAAGTAGGCTAGACCCCATAAAGAATAATCTGATTAAAGGGTCAAAGGTAGATAGCGTGAGAATTCAGGCATTCTTCTAATGTACCTGTAGATATTTAGCTAAATGATTATGCACAGTAATTGTGTTTTTTTAATTTGAATGTGCACCAGAATCACCTGAAATCTTGTGAAACATATATTTCTGATTCTGCAAATTTAGAATGCTCATAGGTAATGTTGATTCTGCTGTCTCACTGTGAGAACTGCTGCTTTAGAAACTCTCCAGACCACTTTAGCGTGGGGATTTGAGTTTGTGCCTCTGCTATGATGCTAATCCCTGGAGGTCTGAAACACTACTGAGGCTCACTGATCAGATTTGGGGTTTAGAGAGGTCTGGTAATAAGATCTCAGCATGTCTGTATCAAAAGGTATTTACAGGAACTTCTGATTCATTTTTTCCTATAGACCCAAAATATATTGTAAAGATATGAAAATTGTCCACTCTGATGTGAGCTCTATTGTAAATGAAAGCCCAATCTGAAGTTTCAGAGACTGCTTTCCATTGTCGAGATAGGGAACCAATTTCAGGGATCTACATAGAACCTACTCTCGGGGCATGGAAAACAGAGAAGTGAGTGAAGGGACACACTGGACAGTGTATAAGATGAAAAAATAATAACAATTTGTAAATTATTAAGGGTTCACGGGGGAAGGGTGGAGGAAGAAAAGGGAAATATGGGGAGCTGGTACTGGGGGTCTAAGTGGAGGAAGGATGTTTTGAGAGTGATCATGGCAACAAATGTGCAAATGTGGCCTGCATACAATTGATGTATGTATGGATTGTGATGGAGTTGTATGAACCCCCAATAAAATGATTCATTTTTTTAAAAAGGAGGGGGAAAGAGGAGCTTATACCAAGGGCTCAAGTGGAAAATATTTGGAAATGAATATGGCAGCATGTGTACAACTATGCTTGTTAAAAATGATATGTTGAATGTTATAAGAGCTGTAAGAGCCCTCAATAAAATGAATGAAAAAAATAAACTAAAAATAATTCCTTATCCCAGCATGGTTGTAACTCTAAGTACCTGAAAGCAAATAGTGACAGAGTTCTAAATGTCCCCATTTGTATCACTTTTTTGATGGTCATTGCAAAAATCAAATGAGCATCTTAATCAAATAACATACTTGGTATTAGCAAAAGACCAAGAAGCCCCATTGGTGCTGTCAGGTAAGTGTTGGACTGCTGGCTACAGTCATTGGTTCAAACCCACCAGCCACTCCTCAGGAGAAATGAGACTGTATGCTCCCAAAAAGATTTGCCATCTTAGAAATCCTGTATGGTGTCAGAATGATTTGGAATCCTCTCTGTGGCAGTAGGATTTTGTATTGAAATATAGTATCTTTGCTGGAGCAATCAATAGCCTCTGATATCTGTAGGTTGACAGATAAATTCTGCCTACTGTCTATGTAAAGATACATAGACTCAATTTTCCTTACCACAGGAGGGAGATTCACAGTCCTTTATTTGATCAAGTCTGCAACAACCAGCCTCATTTCTGTCATAGTGTAATGTAGGAGAGTATTTGATAATCTGGATATTTCTTAGAATGACATTATTATTGTATTTGTTAAATCAGAGTAAGAAAGCACCTTAAATGGTTTAATAGACATTAAAGTGCCAAAGAACTCATGATAGACACATGGAAAATCAGAAGCCTGAATCTATTTAAGTTGTTCAGAGGTCTGAATAATAGAACGTGCGCACTGCTTTCCCCAACTTTTTCCATTTGAAGGGAAAATGTATTACCCATATTCGCTTATGTCAGAGTAGTAAGATTTGAGTGGGTCTTGGAGCAAGACAAGGCTCTATAATTTGGGTTTATATCCTCAGAGACCCAGTGGTGTTAGAAGTGTCTTCGGGAAACTGCCATATCTTCTCCGTTCTCCCCTTAGTTCTTTGTTGCAGGAAATGGGACCACCTGGATTGACAAGTGGGTTGTTTTGTTTTCTGTTTGGAGCATCTGTCAATTTGCAATAGGAGAACATGTGTGGATTTCTCCTCATGGAGTAAGAATATGTCCCATTTAACATAAAGCAACTCTTTGAGGGAAAAGCAACCACTGTTTCTCACCCTTTAACATACACTCCAATGTTTCCTATCTAATCTTTCAAGATCCTGTTGCCAATCGTATGCCATATCAGATCTTAAAAGAGCACCAGGCTCAAAGTAGGTGTTCTTTACTAGTTAAACTAAACTATTATTTGCCTTTAAGAAGATGTCTAAGGCTATTTTTGGTTTAGTGTTGAAAGGACATTTCAAGTTAACAGTTCTAGGAGCTAATACTATTGGCTCTACCTTAATGGCTTCAGAAAGTCTGGATTCCAAGAGAGAATTGAAACTCTATTCTCAAGATCCCCCTTTTGCTCAGTATTATTTTATAGAATGTTTGATCAACAGGTCCAGTAATGGTAGCCAACACCATCCAGCTCTGTTGTTGTGAAAAAAGAGAAAGTTGTCCATGAAGGCAATATTTCCCACATATTTTATTGGCCTTGTTTTGATTTTCCTTCTTCCTCTGTATGTCAGGTGAATAAAGACCAATAGTTAGGTAGTGCTTCCAGGTAAATTTTGGATGGCTAATTGGAAGGGCAGCAGTATCAACCTATCAGCCACTCCATGGAAGAAAATTGAAGTTATCAACTCCTGTAAAATGTATAGTCTTGGAAACCCCAAAACAAGTCCCAAAGAATCAAAATGGACTCAATGGCAGTGAGCTTAGTTTTCGGGTTCTATTTCATGCCCACTTATAAGCTTTGAAGACTTTAGACACAAGACAACTAACTGGGAAGTGGACCAGATACACTAAAATACATTTTGGAGTCATTTAACTGAGGTGCTCCATGACACCATGACCTGAAAACTTCAAACCAAACCCAATCTCCTGAGATGTTCAGTTGTACATTAAGCTTCAATAGCTACCTTCCTTGGTGGTGGTATTGTCATTGTAAATATATCAAACAACTATTGCCGATTTAATACCCCCCTCCCAGATTGTCTCAATTATCTAGTGCTGAGTACAAGAAATATGCTAACTGAATGGTTTTAATGAACAAACATTTATTCATTCCCAATGTAGGACTCTGGAAAACCAAATTCAGGGAGCTTTCTCTAGGGAGAGGCTTTTTATCCCATCAGTTTGGAAGAAAGTCCTTATCTCCTTTCAACCACTGTGGACCTGCCTTCTTTGTCACCTTAGATGGAACATCCCCAGGGTCAGGATCTCAGATTTAAAGTACATGATCTGTTACCATTTTTCATTTTTAGAACTTTCTTCTCCACTTGACTTGTGTCTCTTGTGAGATAAACATTGACGCAGACCACACCCATGGGGAACTCCTGTGCATATAGCTGGGCCTGCAGAGGTGTTGGATCCTTCATTAATATTTGAAAAGCATAATCTATTCCTTCTTAACCTAAACAGATTAAATCTCTTTAACCACAGGCAGAAATTAGAATTTTTTTTAAAAAAATCATTTTATTGGGTGCTTATACAACTCATCATGATTCCTACATATATTCATTGTGCAAAGCACATTTGTACAGTTGTTGCCATCATCATTCTCAAAGTATTTGCTTTCTAATTGAGCCCTTGGTATCAGCTCCTCATTTTTCACTTCCCCTAGGAACTCTTGATAATTTATAAATTATTATTATTTTGTCATGCTTTACACTGTCTGAGGACTCCTTTCAACCACTTCCCTGTTTTCCCTCCCCCAGGGAAGGGGTTATATGTCTGATCAGAACACAGAGGAGCAAATGAAGGGGAAGGAAGAAAAAGTGGAGTACACGCTGCCCCACCAACCCTTGAGGATGATATCCCTGCTCAGAGCAGCCAACGCACAGAGAGGACCATTTGGCCAGCCCCACTATAGAGACACTATATCCTTCCCTGACCCATAGTCCTGCAGCGGACAACATTGGAGAGACAGTTTGGGGTTTGTGTCTGATCTGACCCCACTGCACCAAGTTAAAACGCTAAGGATGTGCAACAGAACAGCAAGGGGAGCAGAACAAGGAAGTACCAACAGAATACCAAAAGTAGATTTTGGGTCAGGTTGTAGTATCCCATCAGATTTGACTGGAAAACACTCCTAAAGGTCAACAAATATAACTGAACTATTTATAGGCTTTTCTTTCTTTCTTTCTTCTTGGTCACTGATTTTTGTTGGTTTGTTTGTTTGTTTGTTTTTGGGGGGGGGGGCATCACTGCTCTCTGGTGGTGGGAGTAGGAGGCCCAGTCCCACTGCTGGAATTGAACCTCCATCCCAGTGGGTCACAGTCCTGCGCACAACCACTACGCCACCAGGGCTCAGCCCCGTTCACTGATTTTGTTGTTGTCGTTTTCTTTTGTTGTTTTGTCTTGCTCTGTCTTGTTTCTTGTGCATATTATTCTCTCTACAGGTCTATCTAAATAAGATAAAAGGGATAAACAATCTAGAGGTGGAAACAACAGGACTGACAATTCCAGGGGACCATGGGAGAAATTAGGATTCATAAGATATGGCAATTATATCATATCACAAACTAGAGGTCAATCACATGATATTGGAAACCATGGTTCAGACAAAGGAAATATATGTTGAACAACACAATTCAATCAATGGCATTCTGCCACTCGGTTCCTCTAAATGGAAGCCTTTATCATATGTAAAACATTTTCGCATGGTAATGCTAAGGGATTATGTCAAAAAGACTCTCTTGGGTAAGAGTAGGAGAAGAGCACAACTGATCAGTTGGTGGGCGGCCGAATGACCTCCCTAGGAAGTGTGGCTTTGTACAAGAAAGACATCAAGCAGGGTTTAGTCCTTTTTGACTTTTTACCTTCTGAACGGTCCTAGTTTTGAGACCTCCGAAATCCTATAAAAGATTGATGTCAAGATACAGAAATCTCCAAGGAATTCCAAGCCCACAAATGTTGATAGGATACAAGAACCTTTTATCCTAACTGACACAGACAGAATGTGTTCTAGAATTAGCACCCAGAATTCAAACTTCTAACCTTCTAAATTTTATTTTATTTTTTATGTTATGTTTATATGTTTCCAAACACCATTTTATTGGGATCACACACAGAGATCATATCATTCCATTTGCATTAAAGCAGTAGTGTACAATTGCACCACAATCATTTCAAAATATTCTCTTCCATCTTGAACTTCATGATATCAGTTCCTCCACCTCACCCCCTACCCCACATACACTATATCCCCCAGGAACCCTTATTTGACTTGCTATCTCTACAGGTTTACCAGTAATGGGTTTCGTATATTGAACAAAAAGACACATAACACAAAGTCAAGAGGGTTATCTCCAATGACAAAATACATCAGAGATAAAATCCAAAATGAAACAAAACAAAAACAAAACAAACAAGATGTGGCAATCTAATCTGGTGTCAATTTCAGGAGTAAGAGGGTAGGGGTATAGTCTAGCCTGTCAATCCAGAGATAGCTAATGAGGCCTTTGTGTGGGCATGGCTTTCTCCTCAGAATTCTGGGAAATCTGGCTGTATTTCCCCCTTGGAAGTGAGAAACTTATGACTCTTTCCCTTGGAGATGCTTTATTGATAAGAAACAAGGCTGACTCCCTATGAGACATCCCGGAGGAGAAGTCACATGGGCTTGCCCTGATGGAACCAGATCTCTGAAGCTGGAAAAGTCATGCAGAGACTCCTGCCAGTGCTGAGATGCTTGAGAAGCTTCAGAGAGGTTCCTGCCAGCACCGAGATGCTTTTACCACCACTGGATACACAACATCTGCACCCACCGACCTGTGATTGTCCTGGTGTCACTGCATGTGCTTCTTGAGTCTGAAAAGTTCTTTATAGATGGGTATCAGACATATGGGCTAATATCGGACTTAAGATCTTGGACTGGACTGGACTGGGATTTTCCCCAGTGTTCAATTGCTCTTGTATATAAACCTCTTTCTTATACTCATATGCGTGCTTATGAATTTGTTTGTCTAGTCTACCTGGACTAACACACCAGAAAATGTTGAGAACCTGATTATGTCCTACTTGTATCAGATTGGGGGTCAAATGACAAGGTTTTAAGCGTTTATCATTTCGATCTCCTATAGTTGTCTCTCCAATGCACTATGTTTATTCCTATCCCTCCATTGTAGATTGAGGAACATCACTGGGTGTTTATTTGCTCCATGGATCTCACAAATTCATGTTGGGTTCCCAACATCACACTTATCCTTCTGCAAACAGAACCTCACAATTTAGACTCTGATACTGTTCCTTCCTTCAGTTTGGATTTTATTATTTATAATCTTTCAGTCACTGGTGTTGATGTGTCTGTTCCATGTGGACTTAGTTGACATCTCACTTAGATGGCTGCTTCTTTGGAAATAATCCTTTAAGATCCCAGGTCCTATTTTATCTGACAGTTGGGCACCATCGAATTTTTCCATTCCCTTTTCCATATAGCACACATATCTTCTGTCTTCCCTCTTTGAGGGCGAGCACCAAGCAGGGCCATGATATAAGAACTAATTGTTCTTTAATCGGAGCAAGGATTTAGTGTCAGACCCATTCCTGGATCTATGTCTTTATCATCTGCCTTTGGCTCCCTTTAGATATTCCTTGTTAATTTATGGTAGAGCGTTTTATTTATAATCTCCCTGGAGTATAAAAATCTCCTGTCAATATTGTCATCAATTAGACTAGTGGTTCTCAACCTTCATAATACCACAAACTTTTAATATAGTTCCTCATGTTGTGGTGACACACCAACTATGAAATTGTTTTCATTGCTACTTAATAAGTATAATTTTGCTATTGCTATGAATTGGGCAACCTCTGTGAAAGGACTCTGACCCCCAAAGGGGTCTCAACCCAGAGGTCTAATTCAGTGGAATTAGACCCTGGTACTAATTTTTTTAAAAATCATTTTATTGGGAGTTCATACTTCGCTTTTCACAATACATAAATACATATGCTGTGTCAAACACCTTCACATGCCTGCTGCCATTATCATTCTCCAAAGTACTAATTTTTAAAACACTCTTGAGATAGAGATACTGAGACAATATAAGGTAACTACATAGCATAGTGCCTGAATTATTCACTTGTACAGAATAGCTAGATGCTCTTTACATATCCAATGGAAGTTAGTTGTCAGGGAAAATTTACAATAATACTCACTGAAAATGTCACTTACAGGTTTTCCAGCATAATATAAATCTTAACACAGCATATAGGCAATGATGTAGAAAGTGAATGATTGTCAGTCGACTGACAATCAGAGTACCGGCAGTCCTCTTGGTAATGCCATCTTCTGCTTCTACAAACACCATGGAGTTTTAGTCTTAAGTCCTTGGTTACAAGTGTGTTTTAAGTGAGCTTCTTCTGTGCTGGCATAGCTTACAACTCATTTAGAAGGCTCTGACTTTGTGGAGTTTCCTAATTGGATCTCACTTGTGATTACTTTGGAGAAATTTTGCACCTTGAAGATCCAGTATTCAATATCCCTGTTTTCTGTCATATCGGGCCTGATTCCCCAAGGAATTTAGCCTTCTAAATTTAGAGAAGATAAATTTCTGTTTACTAAAGTCACCCATTTGGGATATTTTTATTATAGCAATACATGACAAAGACACAGGTGGACAACTTATTGACAACACTTATAATAATTGGCTATGCAAACCATCCTTAATCAATGTAATTTTCCTAGCATTCTAAACCTACTCTTCTCCATTTCTTCCTGGCCCAGGTAATCACTAAGAAATTTCAAGTGCTATGCATTTGCCAGTTCTTCATCTTTTATCTAAGTTCATCTTTTGAAAGCAAACTAATTTAGCTTATTAGTAAAGAATGTCTTCCTCAAGTGCTGTATTCAGTGAAGAACTATCTATAAACAAAAAAACTAAAACACCTCACTACCATTAAGTCATTTCGGATTCATAGTGACCTTACAATATCTACAGATCTATCTATATGGGATCAAATCAAAAACAGTAATTCAAAAGACTAGATAGGAAACTTAAGGAACTGTGAATTTATATCAATGGGGGAGGTAAAACCCTGGAAAGGAAAGTGAGAATAGTTCCATAACTCAAACAATGTTATAAATGTCCTTAAATTGTACATATAGAACTTGTTGATATAGTATATATTTTACATTGTATGTTTTCAGTAACAAGAAAAAGAAAAAAGGCATAATAGGTTTCATAATATGTTATGAAAAACAAAACCAAAATTAAAAAATAACTATAGACATCAGGTACTTGACATGTAGATGAAATTTTTTTGGTTCAAATCCCTCTGGGAATGAGACAAAACAATTATTGACTTGCTAGTGCACACAGTAAAGATGGACTACCTCACCATAACAAACCACTATGTTCTGCAACCTTAATTGTCCATTCATGAATTCATGAATTCATGTTACACCATTCTTAAAATCCATCACCACTGTGTCCATTGTGTATGTTCAATGTGTTACTTTCTATTGCAAGTATTGAAATGGCTAGATTTCAGATGACAACATGATCAAACTGATGTCACCCACTTGACCACATGGCACCTGGGGTGACTTTATGGGTTGTATTAATATCCTGTAATTGCTGTCAGAAATCAATACAAACTAGGGCTGTGTTTCAAACAACATAAGTGCATATATCCACAATTTAGGAGACCAAAAGTACAAAACCAGTATCACTGAGCCAAAACAAAGTATGAGGAGAACAATATTCCTGTGATAGGTAGGCTTGTTGTGCCAACATGGCCCAAGAAGAAAGGTAGATTTGTTGTGACAATATGGCCAATGAACATACATGCAAGAGCAATTGAAGGGCGGAGATATAAATGGCTTGATGATCCCCGCCCTTGCTCTCCTGCTCTTGGATCTTCGGACCAGCTGTCAGCCTTGTTTTTCCTGTGGCTCCATTTCCAAGCTACACTATCCATGGGACACCTAATCAGTGGACTGTGTTGCTGTGAGTTGAGGTTCCTTCAAGTCCTCCTTCGTCAAGCTCCTGAAATATACATCTCTTGAGCTGGGGACTGTTGGACTCTGTCATCTGGCTGACTATTGGTGACCTGCTTTGCAGTTTGCTGCTGCTTGTGGCCGGATAGCCTGAATTACTCTACAGAGGACTTCCTGGTGGCTCTCAAGACTCAAAGGACTGCCAGTGTATTAGCTGTCTCATGCAAGTGAGTTGCACCGAGCCATTTGTATTCCTTTATAGGTTAGTTAACTGTTTATTTCTTATGTTATATATCTTTCTCTATATATAAATATATAGAAAGAATTATCAGTTTGCTGGCTTTGTTTCTCTAGAGAACCCTGTCTAACACAATCTTCTCTGAAGAATAAGGGGATTATTAGCAATTCTCTGCTACTTACAGTTTCTGGTGGCTACCCATGTTCACTGACTTATGGCCAAATCACTACAATTTCTATTCCTATATTTGCATTGTTTTTCCTCCATCATTAGGTGTGATTTACTTTTGCCTCTCCCTTTTTAAAAGGTTTATTGACATATAATTTACAGAGCATACAATTCAATGTCTAAGCATATTAAACAGAATTGTGCATTCATCGCCGCAATCAATTTTAGAATATTTTCCTCATTCTTGTGTTTGTAACTATTAGCTCCCTGTTTTCTCTCCAATCTCCCTTGTCATATCCCTAAGAAACTCATTCCTACTGCTGTCAGTATAGATTTTCCTATCCTTGGTTTCATATAAAGAAATAATTTAAATTAAAAGACAAAAACATATGGCCCCCCAAAATGAAACAACAAAACTCCCAATAATTACAACAGACTAAAAATACAGAAGAACCCCAATTCAAAAGAGAGCAGAATGGAATAAAAACTAGAACAAACTGAAGATGAGTTCAAAGGACAAACAAATGGCTAAGATGTTAAGTTTTACTCTAACTATACCTGCATCAATCCACATGCTGATGTACTCTGTTTGGGTCCAAGATTACTCATCTTCTTGGCCCATGGTCTCAGGGAATTCAGTGGAGATTGATATTATGTGGGCATCTGTGTGGGCACAGCCTTCTTCTGGGAATTCTGGGAACCTCGGGATTTCCTCTTTGGAGGTGGAAACAGAGTCTCTCTCTCTCTCTCTCTCTCTCTCTCTCTCTCTCTCTTTGCTTACTTGGAGCCTTTCAACTGACAAGGCTTACTCCCTGAAGAGTAGACACACAGACTTACCCCAATACAGCCAGAACCCCAATCCTGGAGAAGTTACAGTGGATGCTTATAATGCCACTGGATCCACAAGACTTCCCACTCATTGGCCGGTGATCTTCCTGCATTTGGCATCATTGCAGGTGTTTTGTGAGTCTGAAGAGGACTTTTTGGATTAGTGTCAGACATATGGGTTAATATCAGACTTATGGACTTGATCTGAATTGGGCTGAGATGTTTTCTCAATATTCAGTTACTCTTGTATGTAAACCTCTTTCTTACATACATATGAGTGTCTATGAATTTTTTTTAATTCTCCCAGTGGGTAGCTATGAATTTGTTTCTCTTGTCTACCCAGATTAACAAAGACTTTCTTTGTCATCCAAATCTTGACAACCAGGTGCTCAAAATTTTAGTTACACACATTTTCTCTGACACTGGACTTTATTGCTAATAATGGCTTGATGGTGTTGGTTGGTCTTTTTCCTCTGTGAAGACCTCGCTGACTCCTCATTTAATTGACTTCCTATTTTAGGATAAGCATTTAAGACCTCTGACCCTATTCTTTCTGATAGCCTGGTACCATCTGATTTCTTCACCATACTTTGATACAGGATCTATATCAATGATATATTTATAAGGGCAAGTATTGCTCTGGGACACATCATAAGAAATAATTGTTCTTAATTAGAGTTTACAATTATTAAGTGTGAGTTCAATATATATGTGTATACATATTTGAATATATATAATTTCCCTAGCCACTCTAAAGACAGAATTTTGGGGAATATTATAAGTAATCCCCCTTCTTTATTATCCCAACCAATAGATTTATTAACCTGGGGCTGAGGTTGAGTGGGGGTGCTGTCCGAGACTGGGATAATGACCACGAGGACAAAGAGAAAAAAGAGGGAACCACAGAGGGAGCAGGGCCAACTACATTGTCTTGTCTAGATCGATTTTCTTCTGGATGGCTTGTGTCAACTGGTAGATCAGCAAATAGATGAGGCCTGTCACTGTAAACATTCCTCGCATGATGGCACAGACCCCTGTCAGGAAGTGCATGAAGGAATTGTGCTTCCCTGTCAGCTTTCCCATCATGGGCAAGAGCTTGTAGAGCATGAAGACCCTGGGGAGATCCATCAGCCCGTTGGCCACTTTCTCATGCCTGGTCACAAAGAACTGGTCTGTCCTCAGCACCTCCCCTCTTTTAGAACATACTCAGGTATTTAAAGATAAGATCCTTACCTTAGTCCCATTGACAAAAACTATAATATATACACTTTCCAGGAATTAATATCCAAACATTTGGGGACCATTAGCTAACCTACTGCATGCAATTCAATGAATTCTTTATGGGATTTGAAGAGAATGTTCTTGTTGATTTTTGTTGAAATCTTGCATTTGACATAGATGTGAAGGGTAAATATGAATTTTGAATGATAGTTACATTTATGTCCATGTGAATTTTGTTAATGCTGATTTGGAAGTCTAACCATGAAGATGAATTTATTAGGAAACTAGTTGAGTAACTTCCTGACTACATTGGATAATAGTTTTTATAAAATGAATGTGTTACCATTTTAAAATGATTATTTCCATGATAATGGTTATGGATAGGGTGCAGATAGAGACTACCTTAGTAACACTGCCTCCATCACCTTTTTTAATCTACAGCATCAACAAAACTATATATCAGGCCGTGAGTTGTTGCATTTGTATATCTCTGTTGTGTAAGTACAATTTCAAGCTTCCAATTTAATGTGTAGTTGATGTACAATTCTATTTTGTGTAGTAAATACATTTGTGTAGATATTACCTCAAGAGCTGTAATAGGCATACATTTTAAAAGCAAGTATAATAGTTAAAAAAAGTGAGAAACAACAGGTTTTGCATGTTTATTACTTTGAGTATAATGTATATGAAAATTTTAGTCATGGCTGTGTAGACAATTCTCTTGAAAATTCCCTGAAATTTTAACAATCAACTCTTAAATCAGTATGAGTTTCCCCAGCACACGATTTAAAATAGAGCTTTGATTTACTAGTTTCAGCTGTAAGGTACACACTTTTTACTTCTTGCCTATGTTTGAAGTCAAATAGTTCCTGAATCAACATCTCTTTTTTTTTCTTGAATCAACATCTCTTAACTAATCTGTGTGTATCTTTTATGTTCTACAAGGGTTCTTATTGGTAAAAGAATGACGGAGCTGCTTAACTTGAAAAATATGGAAATTAGCTCCTGGCTAGTTAAGAAGAAAAACTAGAAATAGCATCCTAAATATCTCACATTTAGAGAAAGGGGTGAAGTAATGGAGGAGCCTAATACACCTGAGTCTAAGAACTAGAAAGAAAAGTAAAAGAATGTGACTTCTAGGAAACAGAAGTACTTTAAAACAGAAGTACGGTAATAAGCAGTCAACAACTATGGGTCAAATAATGTGAGGACGATAGCCAAGTGACAATTGGTTTTTGGTAACTTAGACCAATGAGATTTCATCTGTAGTGGTGGGGATAAAAATTTTATCCTAAAGAACTTAAAACAAAAATGAAAGTAAAGTGAATCACTGGCGATGGAAAGCATAGAAAAGTATTTAAAAGTGTTTTCCTATTAAGGGAGTACAGGAAAGGAGCTCTCAGTGGGAATATGTCTTAACAGGACTGGAGACAGAACTAAATGGGGAAAATATAAGCAAAAGAGTATAGACTCATGTAAGTACTGAAATTTAATATAGTTTTGTTCAGACTGCTTGTATTTTATCAGGTTAATACTTAGCAATTTTATTAGCTGAGTGAAAAAGTAAAGGGATGTTTGAAGTGTGACGAGATGTGAAATTGTGATTTTTTAATTTAACTTTGGCTGTAGTCAAGGAAAAATTGAAGAAAAACATGAAAACAGATAGGGAGCAAAAATTCTCTCCATGCACAGGAACTTGCTTCATGTTTGGCATATATTAGGTGACTCATTTGTTCAGAAATATTTGTTGAGTACCTACTACTTTTTAGGAGCCCTAGTAGTGTGGAGTGTTAAGCATTGAGCTCATGACTGCAGACTGCAGTCTAAACCCATCAGTTTCTGTTAGAGAAAAGCAAGGCTGTCTATTGTCTTAAAGAATTACAGTGACAGAAACCACCAGGTGCAGTAGTACTCTATCTTGATAGGGTCTCTATAAATGGGAATCAATTTTATTTTATTTTTTATATATTTATTTTTATTTTTAAATTTTAAAAAATGTTTAGGGGGGCATCACTGCCCTCTGGTGGTCGTGGGAGCTACCCAGCGCTGCTCCTGAGAGATGCTGCTGGATTTGAACCGCCAAGCCCGCGGGCCACAGTCCCTCACTCAACTACTTGCATCACCGGGGTTCAGTCTGAGAATCAATTTTATAGCAGTGGATTTGTTTTAGATTTGGAGTATTATGCAAAGGCATTCTACTGTCTGGATCATAACAAACTATTGATGACTCTGAAAACAAGAATTCTAGAGGGAGAGAAAGTGGTTACCAATGAAATGATCTACATATAACCCCTTCCCATGGGGACAGGTAACAGAAAAGTGGGTGAAGGGAGACAGCAGCTGGTGTAAGACATGACCAAAAAATGTATAGATTATGAAGGGTTCATGAGGGAGGGAAGGGGGGAAGGGAAGGAATGAGGAGCTGATATCAAGAGCTTAGTTAAGTAGAAAGAAAATGTTTTGAAAATGATGATGGCAACATATGTATAAATGTGCTTGAAACAATGGATGGAAGTATGGATTGTGATCAGAGCTGTAAGAGTCCCCAATAAAGTGATTAAAAAAAAATAAAGAACTCCAGAGCACTTTATTTTGCTTATGTGGATGTGTGCTTGCACTAAGACAGTCATTCAGGCAGAACTATGGACTACTGGGTGGTTCTAAATCAGGAAAAGTTGCATAAAGTTGTACCCTTCCATTCTCCTTATTTAATCTGTATGCAGAACAATGATCCCCAAACTGGACTCTAGGAAGAATAGGGCATCAGGATTCAAGGAAAGCTTACTGACCACCAGCAATATGCAAGCACCACCACCTAGTTTGCTGAAAGCAAGGCAGACTGGAAGGATCTGCTGACGAGTGTGGGTTTAGACTGCCTACCTTATGGTTAGGAGCCCAATGCTAAAGAAAAATTCCTCACAACAAGATCAGTAGACAACTTCATGATAAGCAGAAAAAAGATCGAAGCTGACAAGAATTTCATTGTGCTTGAATCCACAGTCAATGCTCATTCAAGAAATGCTCAAGAAATCAAAGTATTACTTTGGGCAAAACTGCTGCACAAGACCTCTTTACATCAGAGAGCAAAGATGGCACATTAAGAACGAAGGTGTGGTATTTTCAACCATCTCATATGCAGATGAAAATTCGACAGGAATACCAAAAAAGAATCAACTCGTTGAAAAATAGCGCTGTTAAGGAATCTTGAAAGTAACATGGACTGTCAGAGCACAAACAAATATGGTTTGGGAAAAGGATACCCAGAATGCTGATTAGAACTAAAGGGGGCAGGACTTTACCTAATGTATTTTGGACTCATTATCAGGGAGGATCAGTCCCTGTGGGGAAAAACATCATGTTTGTCATCTAAAGAGAGAAAGAGCCTAAACAAGATGGATTCAAGATGAAAAAGTGGCTGCATCCATGCCTCAAACATGAGAATCACAAGGGTCAGGCGGGGTTTCCTTTTGGTATTCACTGGATTTCTATTAGTCAGAACTTCCTAGATGACACCTATCAACAAGAGCATGTTCGTAGAACTGATCCAGGCACCACAGCTAGATCCACGTACAAGAGAAAACATATATGCATCTGCTTGATCATTGAGATGGTTGAGTTGATATTGGAAAATCTTCTATAAAAGGGAGATTGTCTGTATTTTAAGTTTAGGTTCCAGGTTCTTCTTACAACTACTCAACTCTAACTAGAGCACAAAGCATAGAGAACACATCCATGAATGAACTAGACTGTGCTTCAACAAAACTTTTTTTACAGCAGGAGCATGGAACTGGATTTGTTCAGTGGCTATAGTTGGCCAACCTTTGGTTTGGAAGATTGATTGGGGAAATGGAAAAGAGAAAGAAAACAGGAAGGAAGAAAGCAAACAAGCAAATACAGAATATGTGGGGGATGCTGAAGTGAAGGATATCCATTTTAAATACTATCTACAGAAGGCATTTGACTTACCACTGCAAACAGATTAAGCATCAAGCCACGTAGTGATCTAAAAGGAGACCTCAGTGCAGAAGTTACACTTTGTGTGAAACGGCAAGACATTGTGTAAAGAGCAGGAGGATTGACGAGAGCAAGAGTAGAGATCAGAGATTTTATAGGGATAAGGCCAATGAAGGCTCTTGAAGCTTCATGCAAATACTTGTATCATGGAGGAGTATTGAGCAGAAGAGTGACATGATTTGATTTGTTTGTTTGTTTGTTTTGAAAGGATAGTTTGGCTGTTGAGTTAAGAAAGCTTAGAGGTAAGCAACAGGTTTGGAGCATATTGTTATTGTTAGGTGTCATCTAGTAAGTTTTGATTGTGGTTTTAAAACACATTTTGAGGACTGAGCCCCGATGGCATAGTGGTCGGGTGCTGGACTGCGGTCCACTGGCTTGGCAGTTCAAATCCAGCAGTAGCTCTCTAGCAGAAAGACTAGGCCTCCCACTCTCACCAGAGGGCAGTGATACCAAAAAAAAGAAGAAATAAATAAAATATATTTTGAATGAGTGAATGAAAGAATTATTAAGTAAGAGTGTCTATTATCCAATTTGATATTTGAGATAGGTAAGATTAAAGGAATAATTGGAGGAGTTAATAGAAACTGTCATTAGGTGTATAAAGAAAGGAAGCTATGGCTAGACCCTTTGAGAATAATCAAATGAGTGATGAACAGAGACAGTGGAATTAGTAAAGGAGACAGGAAAATACTGTTCAGAGAGAATGCTCTTTGGTATTTACTTCCCCTCCCCCCCACCCCCAGAACAGGCATATATATATATTTTTCCAGAAGAGATATATTCATTTATTTATTTATTTATTTACTTAACTTTTGATTTTTATGTCCTTGGAGAGAGAACATGAATGGATGATGAAAGGTCAATTACAAAATATTTACACTTGGGAAAACTTCAAACACCCACACATTTGTAAATAAAGAAAAGGAAAAAGGATAGGGCAGTAAGTTGCATAGAGTATAGAGGTTATCAAAGGGGCTAACTTCTGTCTACTGCTCACTTCAAATGGGTGACGTCACTGCTTTATTTGAATGAGAGCATAGTGCTTCCTTTATCGATTCATGACATGTTCAGCTTTATCGGCCATTGACTATTTCCTAGACACTATGCTAAGCACTGTTCTCTTCATCACAGCCCAGCACATTGTACTGGAAATTTGTACGGACTCTGACAGATAACATGATCTTAAAAGGGATTCTGAAATAATTGCTGAGGAAATGTAACTGCTCAAATTAGAAAGGACAAATAATGTATTAGTACTGGCTTCTGGCATTTTTAGTCTATTTATCTCTTGGAGTACCATATTTGTTTGTTTGTTTTTCTAAGTATTAAGGCCCTCATAGGCTAAAAAAAAAAACCAGAAAAGAAGAATACAAAAAAGTGAAGACAGAAGAGAAACAGTGTGGGAGCATTCCTGGCAGGACCTGTGGATCCAGGAGAAAGGAGTAGAATGTGCAGGATGCTACTGCATATTCTGGAGCAGTCTTGAAGCCTCAGGGTATCTGTACCCTTAGGAAGCTGGAACTCATGCTTCCAAATCTCCTGGAATATTCCATTCTTAAGTCAGGTCGAAACTGCTGGGTATACCACATTTCCATGAATCCTGGAAAAAACTCCAGTCTGGAGGCAAATAAGAGATCAGGCCAGTTCTACTGACATGCTTCCACTTTGACCTCTGAAACACAGCCTATCAGAATGCTTCTAGCTTCCCAATGGTGCGATTAAGATCCTGAAATGTAATTGGATGGTTGGTCCTGTAATGTGATTGGACAAATAGTCCTATAAGACAATTGGATGGGCCAGCTCTGCCAGCAACACTTTATTTACATAACTCAGATGGAGATACCTTATTTACATAGCCCACAGTGTGGGCCTATTGTTTTTCATGTTATAAACCTGTAACCTTATAAGGTAAAGTGACCAGACATCCCACTTTTGGCAGGACAGTCCCAATTTTAAACTGTTTTTCCCATGTCCTGTGGCATTTTTAAAAAGTCCCGATTTTTGGAAAGAATGCAAACTAGGGAATGGCAGGAAAACGGGAAAGGAATATACCCCCAACCCTCCCTGGTCAATGGTGCCTCTCTTTACCAATGTTAAAATCTGGTCACATTATTATAAGAATGTCAAAGAAGCTATTTAATTGTTAAGAAAGCATATATAAGTCTTGCAAAAGCTGTAATAAAGTTAGATCTGTGCCATTAAGCTTGGTCTCTGGAGTCTGTGTGCACATGTTGGTGACTTTTTCCTCACTTCCTTGCATACCAGACCTGTTCCCACAAAAGACAGTCATATAAAAACATGCCTCCTGCCCCCATGCTGGTTCCCACTCTGAGAGACTCTAGAGGATAGAGCAGAACTTCCCCAAGGACACGTCCCTCTTTATAGAAGTGCAAAGCTTTGTCTTCCTTCAGAGGAGTTGATTGACTCAAAGTGGGGACCGTGTGATTAACAGGCCACGATATAACTTTCTACCAGCATGCCTTCAGAAATTGTATGTAATTTATGCTAGAAGCTGATAAGAGTCAGCACATCTCTAGACCTGGTGTCAGTAAACTAAGGCTCACAAGCCACATAAAGCTCTTTCAGTCAGTAGATGTGACTTGAAGTACATGAAAGAATTAAGATTATTATTCAGATAATTGTAATTTCATGTGTTAGTGAAAATATATTTCTCATTCGTGAGTAATTTTTAAATTGTGGTGAAGGACAGGACTGGCTGAAAAGCTGGCCAAAGCCTGCTCGAGAGCCAGATTTTGCTCTAAACAATTAATCAGCAGAGAGACATACTTGATTTTAGCCTGAATCTAAGAACAATGCATTCTCATAGCATGGCGCTGATCAATGTTCACCCGCACTGACTCGATGGATGTGCTACCGCAAAATGTGATGAAGAAAGCAGATGATGCCAGGCGGTAAAAAAAGGCTTAAAGACTTGTCTTCAAACAAGAAGCCATCTAAGTAAGGCATCAGTTAAGTCCACTTGGAAGAAGCACACAAATTTGTGTGATCCAAGGATGATGAATAATGAAATCAAAATCTGAAGGAGAGAAGCGTACCAGAGCTTGAATTATGAACACCCAATTTGCAGAAGGCTGAGTATGGCAGTGGAAGCCCAAAATCCAATTGCACTTTCCCTACAGGGATTAAGCCTCTGGTAAATCTCCTCTGACTATAGTCAAGGGATGTAAATAGTCTTTCATTTAGACAGAGAGGATTTGTAAAATCAATTAAAGCTGTCATGGTTGTAATTGGGCTAAAATGTAATACCTGATAATATGATTCCCTTTTGACCTATTTTTAAAAGTTGCGCTAGTTTTCATATTGCCTGCTTTTCTTCCCTTGAGGTTTTTCCTTTGGCATATTTTGATAATTTGGTCTTTTTTGGGGGGAGAAGGTATGCTTCCCCATATGTGAAATTTAGGATAAATAAGTCTATGGAGACAGTCACTTGATTAATAGCTTATTGGGTATATAAGAGGGGATGTGGAAGGGAAGCAGAGAACTAGTAATGAATATATGAATGAAGAAAATATTCTAAACTGATTGTAATAATATTATGGAACTCTTCTTAATCTGACTGAACTATGGAAGTATATGATATGTAAATTACATCTCAATATAATTATTTAAAATAAATCAGTAAGGAGGCAAAATTATATTTAGAGATTTGCATTCAAAGAGTAATGAATCAATGATAATGTTTAATGGTCACCAAAAAAATTACAAGTTCTCTTATGTATATTTATAAATGAGTTCCTTTATAACTATTACTACATTAAAAGAAATAAAATCAAAGTTCATAATATCTCCATTTTTTAATATCTCCTTTCTATTGAACTATTATTTATGTTTTTAGAAAGCATCTTATTTATATATATGCATATAAGAACTTGTAATTCTTTGTTAGGCATCAAATATGTCTTAATATTTTTTGATTCCAGTCTTCTAAATATAGTTCTCGTTGTTATTGCCTAACGGCATGCTGACAAATGTAGCCTTCTACTGTAATTCACTTATGCTTTTTAAGGTCACTAGTTACAGATTTCAAATTTTCCCTTTGTAATACACATTTAAATATTTGAACTTTAATATTGGATAAACTCCAGAGTGACTTTGAGCTTTAGATGGTGAGCTTGTAACCTTGAACCTTCCATAAATTGGAGAAAACCTTTAAACAGTCCAAAACAAAGCTCTTGATTTTCTAAATACAACATTTGCTTGACTCCTGGACTTAATTGTGAACTCTGTTGTTTTTCCCTTGACTGGTTTGCCATTATCATCTGAAGTTAACCTTTTCTTTACTTCTTTGAAAATCATGCTTCAAAGAATTATAAGACAAATGTCCTTTCTGATTAAATATATGAAACTTTCTAATATTTGCCTTAAAAAATGAAGACACATGTATGTTAATTTTCACAAATTTTCAAGGATGATGGCTTCTGTGTTTAAATACTCTCCTTATTGTTCAGTTTTGGCAAGAAATCCTGCACTTAAATTCTCATTTTTACTTCTACAACTTTATTTTTTTCTCATTTTTATTTCTCAGGGTCTCAAACGTATTTTTCAATCAGAGAGGTTGCTTTTAAAGAATTAAAGATTGTACATTTTTTTAAATCAACACTAAGAGTCAGAATTGACCTTATGGCCATGAGTTGGGTTTATTCTTGGTCTACTATCAAGCAGTATAGAATTGTGTAAGATGAAAAATTAAAGCTCATCTTCACTTTTCCTACTGCTAGACAATTTCCTACACATAATTGCTATGAAGTTTGGTATTGGAATGGTGAACATGATTCTAGGCTGTTTTCTGTATATATAAAAATGCACAGACACTCACATATGTGCTACAAACTTGTGTTTCAAAATTATCATTATCTCATGCAATGACAAAACATTAACACCAATGTAAATGAATGAATAAATTAATGTATTAATTAAATAAGGTAACTGTCATATGTCCCATGAGATGCTTGAATATTTTAAAACCATATCTATGATATGGGAAGATCTATGTTCTTCTCTCTTTTGTATAGCAATGATTTTTAGCACAAGGCCTTTGTTAAGCTTTAGAAAAATATTTAACATCCACATAAAAATTAGTTCAAACAGTGACAACTGGTAATTAGCATTATTTTTTAATGTTTTAAAAAAGATTGCTATTAGGTATTTTGTCCTGAATATTTATAAACTATTCAACTGCATGTGAAAATGTAAATGAAAAACTACAGCAGTTACAAAAGAGAGGTACAGATAATGATTTCATTAAATCATGCTAGCATTTTTAACATGTCATTTACTACCTTGCTCTAAAAAGACACTTTTGACATTATATAATTTTGAGCAGAGATTCAGTGTACTTTATTGGAGTACTTTCTATAAGACACAGAAAATAATGTGTGCCACTGTGTTTTCACCATTTCTGAACAAATTACCTCCATTTGGCTTATACCATATGTATAGTGTCTCTTTAGGATTTATTCTATACATATATCAAAACATTAATTTTGAAATGGTAAGCTTCTGCAAGTGCCTGGTGAATTTATAATGTACAGGGTGCCTTGCAACAAAATATATATTCTGTTCCCAGCATTATTGGTGTTTCCAATTTCAATAACTATAATATTATCACCTTTGGACTTTTATGGCATCTTTCATCCGTGGATCTTAAAGGACTTTACAAACATTAATTCGCACAACATTCTTGTGAGGTACAGAAATATCATTAACCCCATATTACAGATGAGGAAACAAGCGCAGAAAGGTTAATAATACGTGCACCACTTTCTACTTGTGCAGCGCCTTTGATTCTGGAATCTCAAAGTGCACTGGCGCCCTTATGAAGCTGGTGTAGAAGAACAGACACATACAGACTTAAGCATTAACTCATATTAACTTAAATATTAACAGACTTTCACCACATCACACGCACTTTCCAGAAAACTCCCCCAGAGTGTATATCAAGAATATAGTATTGAGTGCTGTTAAAATAATTTAAGATTGTAATTAGAGATTTTCAATTCAAATTTACCATAGCTTTCACCTCACTGTAATGGCATGGGGTAGATGGAAATGGTACTTGCACAACAGACTATGTGAAAAAAAAAATCAAATAAGACCTCAAAATTAATTGAACACACCATAGCTAGGGTGCCATGTGTGTTGCTACATGTCTATTTATATATGAGTGGTGATGTCTTTTATATTAAAAACAGTGAGTAAACAGAAATTTTGGTTTCACCACTAGTTTATAAAGTGGATCTTCTTCGTGAAGTGTTTCTCTCTAGAAGCTTATTTCAGTATTTTGCTTTCTATTATCTTGAGTACAGCACCAAATCCACCTGTCTTGGCACTAGAATTCACAGTGGTTAAAAAGACGAGGTGTTACAAAATTGCAAGTTTAAGATCTCTGGTCTCTCTTCAAAAAAAGATTAGAGCTTAGTTTTAGTGTGTCTTCAAACACTTTTTTCAAAAAGAAAGTATTTCCTTACTCCTTGCTAGACATCCTAGAGAGATTGTTTATGTTCTTTATGTCCTGAGGGACTTAAGGTGCTGTGCTAGAAAAGAAAGATTAATTAAAGAGATACCCAGCATACTAGGAGGGAAGGGCGAAGATCTTGAGCAAGAAATAATTGTACTGATTACATGACTATGCAAAATCTTTTAAAAACAAATGTATGGATGTTTAACTCTAAAGCTGCTCACATGATAGTCACTTAACAAAAGAAGAACTTAAATTCTAAGTCTATTGTTGCAGTGGTTAAAGGGAGAATAAACTGCCTGGACTACTTGATTACTGCTATCAAGTTCTCAAACCTATAATTGTCTGGTTTGGGGTTGGGGACTTGTACTAGCACCGTTGAATCAAATGGAAATAAAGAACAATGGAATCAAGCTGCTTTACGAGAAAAAAGACTGTTTTGCTTTTCCTTTACTGCCCATGCATTCATGTAGGCATATCTCCTCTGCGTCTTTGGATTGTACATTCTCTCCCCTCATCAGGTCAACAAATCAAATCCACCTGTTGCTGTGTGAGAGAAAGACGAGATTTTTCTGCTCTCCTAAGATTTACAGCGACTTCTCCTCTGTGCTGTGGGTTTGCTTTGACAAGGAATTGTTGTAAGTTTGGGTTTGGGTCCTTTGGCCTGAACCATCATTTCTTCCCTTTCAACTTGATCAAGCAAGGGGGAACTGGCCTCTTGCACTCTTGGCCACCCTGCAAAGAGGGAGAGATTGTCAGTGAAGGAAAAGAGATGCTTCTACAGACGAGGCTCTCTGTAATATCGCCACTCATGTGTACTTGTGGTGGCATGTAGGTGCACAGGAATGTGACTCAAAGTATATTTCATTGATACTCCTCAGGTTTTTATGTGCAAGAACAGATTTTAAGTCCTATGCTTCCTTTCAACAATTTGAATGGAAAGCCCTATTTGTTTTTAAGGACAGCACCTCGACACTGGTCCAATGTCATCAGTAACCTGAACTGTACCTAAATTGACAGAAGTTAGGTACTATGTTCCCTTATGGGACATTATAAAGATGCTAAATAGGCAAAAGAAACAGAGAAGGATAGAAGTAGGTGTAGTTTGCTCTGCTAGTGTGTGTAAATAGACCTCTACAACCCAAACATGGGTAAGTACCCAGGCTTTGTATACTTACACACAAATCCCACAATATCTCCTCACACTTTAGTGCCTGGGTGAAAGTCAGATAAATTCTGTTTCCTCATTCTTCAACCAAACCCAGGGCCACCGAGCCAATTCTCTCTCACAGCAACCCAAGGGAACAGTCAAGAACTGCCCACCTCAAAGCAAATTCACCATCATCGATCAAGTTGATGCTGATTTACAGAGACCCTACAGGACAGGGTAGAACTGCCTCTGGGGATTTCTGAGCTGTAACTCTTAGCAGGAGTAGAAAAATCTCATCTTCTCCTACAGCACAGATATTGGCTTCAAACTGCAGACTTTGGGGTGAAAAGTTCAGTGTGCAGCCACTAGCCCACCAGAGTTCCAGAACTGGTTCTGTGATCATCTTTAAAAGAAGGTGAACATTATCTACCTTATATGATTTTTAGAAACAACCACCTCTTGTTGTCAAATCTGTTCTGACTCACGGTCACCCACGGTGTGACGGAGTTGCCCAGCTCTCTAAGGTTGTCTTGGTGATAGATGTCAAGGGTGGCATCTCGTCTGTGGTCCTGCTGCATGGGTTCAGACCACAGACATTTAGGTAAGTGGTAGAGCCGAAACCATTTTAGCCACCCAGGTAGCCTCCCGGCTGATGACCCAAACAATTTAAAAACAAACCTGTCGTCACTGAGTTGTTCCCGATGCACGGTTGCTATTAAAGAGTAGACTACACTCCTGTCACAGTGTTTCTTTGGAGAGAATCTGTACGGGAGCAGATAGCCACATCTTTATTCCTGCATGCCGCAAGGTGAACCACCTCCTTAGGCAGCAGCTGAACGCAAACTGCACTACCTGGGCCCTTGAGGAAGCTCATCCTCCACTGGCATTAAGTCATTTCCAAATCAGAGAACCCTGAGTGACGGGATAGCGCCGCCCCTGTGGATTCCTGCGGTTGTACATCTTTATCAAAGTAGAGAAAGGCTCTTTGTTCTTCCCTGGAGCAGGCGGTGGGTTCCAACTGGGGATCTTAGGACTAGCAGCCAGTGAGCCAGCCAAAAGCCGCCAGAGCCGCTTTCAAATCGGGAAACTTGAAGTGCAGGGGGGGAAATAGCCTCCAAGGAAGTTACTGCTCTATTTATGTCAAACCACTAGGGCAGGGATCTCAAAATACTCAGTTGATACTTCTGATCATAAAGGACTCTCGAATGAATGAAACCAACTCCAATTTATAGGGCCACTATGAATCACAAAGGGCCCCTCAAAAACCCAAAGGGACAGTTCTACTCTGTCCTAAAGAGTAGCAGTGAATTGGTATTGACTAAGGAGCAGTGATGTTTCGGTGTCTTTGTTGGGCAGCCCTGATGCTGTAATGGTTACCCGTTGGGCTGAAATCCACAAGTTCTTCCGTTTGAAACCACCAGCAGCTTCAAGAGAAAGGCTGGGCTTTCTACTCCTGCAAATAATTACAGTCTCAGAAGCCCACAGGAGGGGCATTGTGAGTCATCCTTGACTCCATGGCATTGAGTCTGGCTTTGGGTTTGTTACTGCTGCTAATTGGAATCAGCTCAAGGGCAGTGAGTTTGGCTGAATTATTTAACCCAACCTACCAAGAAGCACTCCACTGCTGCAAGGTTGACAGTTCAAACCTGCCAGGTGCTCTGCAGGAGAAAGATAAGGCTTAGCCTGTCTGTTCTTGCAAAGGTTTACTGCCTCAGAAACCTGATAGAGGATCACTATGTCTTGCAATTGACTCCGTGAAAGTGGCTTGCACCCCAACTCACTAGGATAAAGTGACTGACTACGAAAGATCTCTCATATTTCTTATCAGCATATTAGTGCATGCAACTGATTCAGGTGATTTAGATGCGACCTAAGGAATATGGGTATTCCATATTTGAATCATCTTCTAACATGTTTTCGGTTTTATCTTAGGTCAATTGTACATTACATATCCAAGGTCACACGCAGCCAGTCAGAAGGGAAATAGAGAACAGAACATTGGTCTCCTGGTTTCTCCTTGGGCCGCACCTAGCAGATCACACAGCATTTGAATCTATTTAACAGGCTTATCATCCCCGATGCTTGAGAAAAACCTCACTAATATCATTAGAACATACCAGTCTCCTTTTCCATATTCATTTATGTACACCGATCCGCTCGTTCTTTTCAAATGCCAGGGATGTATTGCTCACTAGAGGAACTTCAGAACCCAGCAGTCTTTAATGTAAAAGGCAACCCTTTCCACTAATGAGCAGTTTGTCTAGTGTTCTTAACCTTATCAGCAGCTCCTCAAGTGATAAAGGCTTAACTACTATGCACCGAAAGGTGTTGATAATTCTCAATCTTCATGCAGAAAATGGTTCTTTGTCACTTCTCAGAGTCTACTGTTAAACTTAGCAGACTGCTTACAAATTGCCTTCCCTGTTCTGCAAAGCAGTCAGCTGGAAGTGTTGGTGGGCCGGCAGCAGGTGGAGCCTCCTTCTGTCAGAACAAGAACGATACCTGCTGCTTAATAGAAAAAGAGCCATCTGCAGCTTAATGATGGAGACCTGTCCCGGGAAATGGACTGGGTTTAAAGACCGGGCAGGGAGGGAAGAGAACGCAGACAGTGAAAACGAGATGCAGCATTAAGGTCTGTCCCAATAAGGAGAACTGGAGTTCCGGAGGAGGTCTGACCCAGGTGGACTTTGGTGCCCAGGTAGTAACTAGATGTCTTGCCAGCCTTCACCACTCAGAACCCCCTGACCACAGTAGGCCTCAGCTCCCAGGATCTTTCCTCTGGCAGCCTCTGGAATGGCGAGTGCAGGACAAGAATGCCTCCGTGTTGCTACAAGAGAAACAATAAAAGCTTGATCAGCTGAATGCTTAAATATGGCTGAATGTTTGATGAGATGAAGATGTAATTTTGTCTGTGCTCCCTAAGGATCTGGATTAAATATGACTACGGGGCCTAATCAAATAGCTAGTCACTGAACAACGGTCCCAACGGCATTTTTCATTCTAGGCATGCCTTCCTCCATCCCCCACCCCCACCCCCTCCTCCAAGTACATTACTTATTCACTGGTTTGTCAGCAGTGTGCATTATTAGCGCTTGAGAGATAAAACTTTAAGTGTTGCTCCCAATTAGCACAACAGTGACCACGCACCATGCTCTGTGCTTAATGCCTGCTCTCGGAGAGGAGCTGGTTTTGAAGGTCTGAGGTGGAGGAGGAAAAAAATGAAACAGCTTAAGCATTCATTTTGAGTGGAGAGACAGCTCCTATTAACATTTAACAGCATTTGTGCAACTTGGTGCGGAGGTTATGATGCAAATGAGGAGGAATTAAAAGTGGCCAGGGGTTTGTCATTGATGGATTGCAGTCTGGCGGCGTCCACACTTCTGCCGTGTCCATCAGAAGCGATTACTGTGTAATTAAACCTTATTTCTCCACTCTTCAGTGCATAATTACTTTGTGAATGTAACCATCATCTAAAAAAGCTACCAAAATGCTTTAGCATTTAGTCTAGCAGTCATTTCCCTAGCTTGTGTCAGATATAACCATCAGACAGTGCAAAAGAACTGTCACTTTTAATAAGAGGCAAAAAATTAAATGAAACAGTATGCTTATTACAGGAAAATTAGGCGTTCAAGTGGTAGAGTCCTTTTCTGCTATTTGCATAATTTATTCTTTTTTGTCCCTCACACCAGAAGCTTCAGGCAATTTTCTTCACATTTAAATAGATCGCACATTTAAGGCTACTTAAGGAAAATTATCACTTTGCATATTTTAATTGTTGTAAAGAAAGTGAATGGAAGAGGTCTGCGGCTTGGACTCTTGAGTCGGTCAGATGCTCCACTGCCTGATTCGGAGCTCCCCGCTGCCGCTCTCGAGATAACCCGGCGGTTCACGGCCATCCACTTGCATCTCATCAGCATGCAAATACGGCTCCGAGCACCACAATGCGCGGATCTTTGATATTTACAAACTAGCCACTAATAACTAAAACATAATTTGTTTGACATAACTTTAGATTCTCTTATCACTCTGCCTTTTTTTTTTTTTGACTTTTTAAGAACAAAGCCTGACAAGTCCTTCGAGTTTCGAAAAAGGAAAAGATAGCCCATTCTAAACTGGACAGTGTTCTACGGGTTCTAGAAATATGATTTGTTGCAAAGAATTAAAATTGTCAGTCCCTTTTACTTCTAACGAGGCAATCGACATTTCATTTGGAGTTCTTCAAACTCTCTTTGAATCTAACGATGGAGTCCTTGTGGCACAGTTATGTGCCGGGCTGCTACTCACAAGGTCAATCGTTCAAAGCCACAAGCAGATCTTTAGGAGGTGAGGGGTTCGAGTCGAGGCTTTGTGCTGCCGTAAACTTTCATAGCTTCGGAACGCCACTGCCGTGGTTTTGCTCTCTCTCCTATGAGTCAGAATTGGCTCGCGGGCCGTGAGTGAGTTCATCAACTGAAAATTTCAAAGTATTCCAGTAAAAAGGCAAAAACAACAAACACCAACAATCAAAACAGCAAACTTTTCCCAGAAGAATCATATCAAATGAGTGGTGTTTCAAATAAAGGACACCATATCCACAGGAAGGGTGTAGCGCTCCATCCAGTTCTCCTGTCTTGTAATTCAAACAAGCCACCAATAGGCTAATGCCTGCACCAACTGTTAATTATGCAACTGGTGAAAAGTTAAAAGGAAATTCTGATGAAAACTTTGATCAAAACATACTCGGCTTATTTCTTGTACTTAATTTGCTTAGTTTTCATTACCAATTAAGAAAAAAATTTCTAAAGGGACAGAAAACTGAAGTCTTCATTTTGACAAGACAGCAATGCTTTAAAGTATATTAAGATGTGAATTTGATTAACTCAGCAACACTTTTGTTTAATTACAAACAATTATATGTTCCCTTTGGCTACTGGTCATTTTCATTTACAATGCCTTTGTCCTCCTTAAGTGCAAACTCTAAACACTAATGAATGTCTGAGGGACTGCAGTTAGCACACATTTGTAGACACTAAGCAAACATTTGTCTTTAAAAGTAAGTGAAGTAGGTCTTAGCCTAAAAAAACTATCCTTTTATAGCAAAGTTATAGTAAAAAGTATGTTGTATAGACAGACAATAGGTCAGAATAAGATATGAACTTGGAGAGGTACATACCATCTTTTTTATTTCACCTGACTTTCAGTAAGATCTTTAGTCTTTGTGTTCTAATTTCATGTAGTGCATTATTTTAAATGTCAGAACAGTTTTTTTCTTTCATCTTCAGAACAATTATGATATGCTGTGATTTTTCAAAGATATACATATATATGTACATACACATATATATTTATTTTTTACTTAAATATTTAATGGAGGAAAGGAAGTACATCCTGAAAACAATGGAAGGTTTTGAGAAGGTTTTCATAATTTTCAGGAGGGAATAGAAAGCTTAAACCCTATCTTATTCTAGCCTACTGAGTAGACTTGAAGGAATTTATATCTTAAGCCCACTTTGTATCTCTGAGTCCTTGGTAAATCAATTGAGTCAAAATTTCTCTTTTGATTTACTGATTTTCCTTACTTTGGGGGGGGGGGTGAGGTTTAACCATGTTGCTGCTCAAAAGAACACCTTCAGAAAAGGAATTTCAAGCATTCTCACTCTTCCAGTTATTCGTGCTCCTTCAACAAGAAAAATGACAATCATAACAAGACCCTTAAATGTTGCTGAATGTATCAGGGATCAGTGGAGTGAGACCGATCTCTAAACATAGTGTCTACTTTTAATACAAAATTACTTTTGTGATAGAAAATGGAATAAGATCATTATTACAGACGATGGTTCTTCAGCTAGTAAGTTTAGTGAGGAAAGAAATATACCTTTAACAGCTTTGTAACTGCAAAATGAAGCATGACTCAATGAGAGTTGGAGATGAGGGAGACATTTAAGGTATCAGAGGAGGCTCCAAAAATTCATGGAAATATCTATTATCTTTTAATTCCATTTTTTATGTCTTGCAGAACCATCCCTTATTTCTTCTGCATAGTTGTCATGCATCCATTGCTCTTGATGATACTCTTTTTTTAAAGCTTGCTTTCTTCTGGGTAAGAGAGTTCAAAATGGTAATGTACCTAACTCATGAAGTCCATGTTTCTGTTACTAGGTTCTAATTCAAAAGAACCCTGGGTACAAAAGAAGAAAATACTGCTTGGTGATGTGTCATCCTTAGAATCATGCCTATGTTTGAGCCATCTGATTGAGAAAATGCCCTCCTCCTTTTTTTGGACTGATTCTATTTTGCCAAGCAAGGTGGCCTTCTTCAGGAACAGAGCCCTCCTGGTAGCAAGTTCAAAGGACTTGCTCGATTCTAAGAGGCATTCTGGCTGCACTTCTTCAATAGTCTTCAACAACACCAAATTCAAATCCCATCCAAGGGGATTGGCTGCAAGTGATGCAGGCACTTTATCTGCATGGCAAGGTCAATTGATGTTGATTGTTATGATTAGAGAAAACTTAAAACAGAAAGTGTTGACTATGCATCAGTCGGATAGGTCACATTTGAAATCCAGAAACTTCTGAAATACTAAGTAATAGATTTTGTCATTCTTAGCTTTTAATTACATCCATCATGTTTCCTGAGTAATGTCTAATTGTGGACATGGGTCACTTGGAACTTTAGGTATTGTGATTGCATTTCGCGTCAGTAGACTGGGCTAAAATTCTTCCTCATTAACAGTCTGTTTCACATTGAGCACATGACTTAATTTGCTAATTTTCAGTTTTCTGCTCTGCAAAATTAACATCTCCTTCACAGAGGGGTTGAAGAGATTCCAGATAAATAAAAAATTTAGCACTGGGCCAAACTGATGACCTGGAAATGGTCATTGTTGTCATTATTAGAACTAAGGTATCATTCATATTCATATATACATCTCTGTGATGGCTTAAAACATAATTTTTGCTTTGATTTTTGTCCTTTATGAGAATACTTAGTGTTATGAAAGAAAGTCAAACCAATGCCTTAATAATGTCCACTCAAATCCATTCCTTTGTGACATATTAATATAGTTACAGTAGAGATATTCTTAAATATTTAATATATTTTCATGTATACTGCATTTTTACAAACATGAATTTTATCATTTTATTAGACTTTAAGTCATTTTTGTCTTAGCATAATGAGGCATTGTAGTACAAAAATGTATTATTTGTTTTCCTTTTCACTAGTTTGATAATTCTTTTTTTTCCTCTTTCCAATAATTTTATTGGGGGCTCTTACAGCTTTTATAAAATTCAATACATTATTTGTATCAAGCATATTTGTACATGTTGCCATCTTCATTTCCATATTTTCCTACTTGAGCCCTTGGTATAAGCTCCTCTTTCCCCCTTCTCTTTTTAATAAATCATGTTATTGGGGGCTCATACAATGCCCATCACGATCCATACGTACATCAATTGTATGCAGACCACACTTGAACACTTGTTGCCATCATCACTCTCAAAACATCCTCCCTCCACTTAGGCCCCCAGTACCAGCTCCCCATATTTCCCCTCCCTCCCCACTCCCCTTTTCCCATGAACCCTTTATATTTTACAAATTGTTATTCCTTTTCCATATCGTACACTGTCCAATGTGTCCCCTCACTCACTCCCCTGTTGTCTGTACCCTGGATAGGAGGTTAGATGTAGATCCCTGAAATTAGTTCTCACTTTCTACTCCCCCCTCCCGGTATCACCACTCCCACCACTCGTCCTGAAGGGATCATCTATCCTACATTCCCCATGGTTCTGACTCCAGTGTACTAGTTTGATGATTCTTATGTGATTTTTTCCTCTAAAAATGATCATACATTCAGTATTAGAACTGAATATTTATGAAAAATAATACTTTGCTTGAATTTTTGGGGTCTCCAATGGAAGACATTTGCTTACTATATTTACCATCTTAGAGACCTCTCATTTTACTTAAACATCACTGAAGTCCTACAACTAGTGTATTTTACATGATCTAGATAATAAAGAATACTTGGGGGGAAAATACCCAAACCCAACTGCCTTAGAAAGTCTTCTAATTATTGCAATCTTCCCTATTTTATTCCGTCCCCAACCAATGGGACTCATCATTACACAAAGCTATCTCATTTAAATTGCTAATCTGAAGATAGGAAGCATAGTTTTATGACTTTGGCTTTAGAAAAAATAAAGACATTGGGTGAATTATTTGATAAATAAAAATGCGGTATAAATTTTCATAATAGTAAGGTTCATTTAATTAATTTTCTTCCTGAACTTCCTCATAGTCTCTTCTACCCCCTTCAACTTTCTCTGAAGTTAGAAAACTTAAAGAGACTTAGGAACATAATTAAGAGGTAATATGGAGGAGAGGTGGGGGATTCACTTCCCTGAATTGTTATTTGTTATCAATGACATTTATAGAGTCCATTCAGAGTACAAAAGGTATAGATGTAACTCATCTAGCATTTAAAGAGTATGCCCACCTAATAGTGTAGATTCTATTCTTCAAGAGACCCTTATTTGATCAACTGATCTTGTTTATCATAGATTAGTTCTGGATTCTAAAAAGAAAATAAAATGTGATTTAGTTCACACAAGCTATCTGAGAATGTGTAATCGAAGCTTCTCAGTTTGGGGCCAGGAAAATAATGTAGTGCTAGGTGACACTATTGAGGTCACTGTCAGAAAAAGGTTAGATTCCAAGGGTTGGGAAAGGCAATTTTGCTACTTTGACTGTTGACTCCAGTATCTCTTACTTAAAATCAAAACCTAACTACTATCACAATATATTGGTTTATGAATAATGCAGGTTCAATTTAAACTCAATTATTTAACTAGCATATACCAGAGTGCTAATGCATATATAGCAGAAAGTTATTAGCTTATAAGAATTGGTAGAAATTATTTTCTAAGGCTCATGATAACTGCCCTGTGTCTTTATTACTTGCTATTTACAGAGAAAATGCGTTAAATATGACTGAGTGCATATTTGGTTATTTAATAAGACTTGTACACAAACAAACCCTTAAATCTTTCTCCTGGCAAAACAGAACAATTTAGGTAAACATCTGGTAATATGCTCATATCACAAAGCATTAAAATACAAAATGACTATAAACATCATCATTTTGTTACTTTTTAAAGCTCTATTCATATATATATATATATATATTCGTATTTGAAGATTTTTCACTAGGTGTGGATGACAATTGAAGAATGAGTGAGAAGAGAAAGAGGACTTAAACTATTTATGCATGGTCTCTGCTTACCATATCCATTATTTCCACTCATAGTTATACTTACCAATATTTATTAGAAGTTCTTGTGACCAATTGCATGCTGCACAGTCTGTTGGAAAGCAAAACTTTATCTGCGAGGAATTATTTAGGGGTAAGAAGGGATTTCTAAGAATGATCTGAAACTAATCAAAATGATGTTCATAGGACTGCTTCCTCTTTCTTCCATTTCTACATAGTATTTAAAGCTTCTTTACTCACAGAGAGAAGGAGCCAGAGGATGATTCAGCCCCAGATGTTTTCTTTAATTTCCCAAAGAATTGGAGAACTGTGGTGGGGTCAAAAGAAAAGTCTACTTCGAAGCCAGTGGTTCTCATGCTGGAAGGTCAGCTTCCTCTGGGAGCTTATCAGACAATTGAGAAGATAGGCCTTACTCGATCCACTGTGTAAGAGTCTGCGGAACCAGGGGCCTAGGAACTTTTAACAAACAATCCTTGCGAAGGTTGACATTGGAGAATCACAGCCCTGCGTGAAAGAGAGATAAAGGAAACAGGCATAGAGTAGGTAAAAGCTACATTAAATAGGTGAAAGGTATTGAAGGCTAGAAATGTGGTTGATGGAGTGAGCAATCCGTTATTTTTTATCTTCCATTATCTTCAGTCTGCGGCAAGCATCCATTCGTTCCATGTCCTGTAGGATTCTTGCAAAGTCCCCTAGCACCACAGGGATAGTTTAAAAGGAGAAAAGGAAGTGTGTTACGTGATGGTGGCTGTGGAAGGAAAGGGCTGGGAAGGCAACCAGTGCCTTCTGTGCATTTAGTAGGAAGGTAGAATAGGGACTCAGAGCCCTGACGGTGTCGTGGTGCTTCCATGTTGGACTGTGATCCATATGGTCTGCAGTTCGAGGTGACCAGCCCGTCCATGGCAGAAAGATGGGCTTCCGACTCCCATAAAGTGTTGGTCTCAGAACATCACGTGGGGCAGCCTCTAACCCGATCCCAAAATGTGCATAGAATGCAAAAATAGTATTGTTTATATATATATATATATATATATATATATATATATATATATATATATATATAGAGAGAGAGAGAGAGAGAGAGAGAGAGAGAGAGAGAGAGAGTTTATTTGTTTTTGGCATCACTGCCCTCTGGTGGTCATGGTCATGGTCTGGTGCCCAATGCTGCTCCTGAGAGCCACCACTGGATTTGAACCGCCAAGCCCGCGGGCCGCAGTCCTGCACTCAACCCCTTACACCACTGGGGCTCAGCCAGTATTCTAATATATTTATTTAATTTTAAAGCACCACAGGACGTTGTTAAATTGTTAAAAAGTGGGATGTCTGGTCACTTTAGTTTGGAGTTGTGTCAACTTGAGAATAACACAGCGTAATGATCACTTAAAATTGTCTTGCAGAATTGTATTAC
>PVJH01000301.1:0-40000 GCA_004026705.1 Nesogale talazaci | reverse complement strand
TGTACTACAGAACCATTTTATAAATATTTAACATTCTATAGGACTGATTCATATATTCTCACACAACTCTGTGGCAAGGCTGACCCATGCTGCCGGCATTCTACATATCACTGAGACAGGGAGGTGAAATTTCCCTACATTCAGTCTAATTGTCTTTGACAATTGCAGTGGCTGGTCCTACGCTGCTTGTGTTTATTTAAAAAAACAGGGGAAAGAGGAGAGACTTGTTCATTAAAGATGCAGTATCCCTGGTTCACACAAATGTATCTGGCAGGTTCAAAATCAAATGTCAACCAAAGGTCTCAGCAGTGGGAGCTTCAGTTCCTGCGTTGGAAAGTCACCAGTACAGTAAGTTTCGGATTCTGAAATACTCCGAGTTCCATGTTTGCTAATGTGCTTCTGATAAAAATTGACAGGTGATTCAACAACTTTTCAAAAGGAAAAAAAATAAAATGGGCCAAAAACCCTTTGAATTTTCAAGTGATCTTATGTGTCCCTGCACAAATTAACTAGTTGCTTCTGCATACAGTAAAATGGATGTCAGTTTCAAAATTCACAAATGGTATTAAAACAGCACACGCGTACACACACACATTAACTGCATATGCATCTGTATATATAGATAGGTAGCTATAAGTTAGAACTCTAGTGGCCTCAATAGTTCAGCAAACCGTGTCCCTTCAAACTGACAAAATATAGGTTCATTATCATAATACTCACTTTCTTACTAAAAATCTTGACAATGAGATTCTATAGAAGTATCATTCAGCCTGCAGTTGGACATTTTAGAGAACTAATTCTAAATGCCTGTAAAACATATTTTCCAACCCACTCATATATTTAAATTTACCAGGACCTATTATAGGAATTAATTTGTATTATTTTGGATCTGTTCTTTTGAAAACTGCATAGCCAAGTACTATGCAACCCATGTAAATTGACCTTGCTATTTTACATAGTATAGCCTCTGGATAGCTTCTACCACTTGCCCAGATGGTGTTTGGCCTATGTATTTTAGTGGAATGGTTTATTTTCTCCTTGATAGATTTCAAATGCACAAGAAAACATTATACCCGTCTATCTGCATTTGAGTAGAATACAAACTAATAGATAAACATTCTGTGTGTAAGTAAATAGCCTTACAGAATACTGCTGTTCACATTCCATTGATCAGCTCAGTCAGCAAAGTTTTCCATATTGTTACTAATGCGCTAAATATTTTGGAGAGAAGCATACCAGTAGTGTCAGAGGATTTCCAATTTTGTCATATATAAGGTCATTGTGAACAATGAATTTGTTGGATTTCTATGGATCTGTTTATAGAAGCATTGCTAGTTTCCTCCCTTTTGTTCCTGTTGGAAATGTTCTTACAGCTGCAAAGAAGATTTAGTGGACTGGTCCAATTCCTGGCCACACTGCAAGGAATTTGGATTGGTTCATTACCTTACCTTCATTTATAGCCTTCTTCAACTTTTTACTAGTCCAAAGGAGGTCAAGAGTAGAAATTGCAATCCTCTGAAGGATATGGTAGCCTAACCTGACTCTAAGATGCAGAAAGGATGATCAGGAAAGAGCTCATTATAGGTTAGTTCATAGAAGAGCTCATGAATGCTGTCATGCAGCATCAAAGAATCACACAAGAGCACTATCTACTCAAAGGTCAGTCCTAAGTAATACTTCCCTCACTAGATCTTCCTTTTTTTCAGCATGCCCAATTTCTTAAGAGATCAAATCCTAGAATTCATGAGGCTAGAGACTCACACATGACCTCAACTTTTGCCTAAATGGATGAATTTGCGGCCACTTAGAACTGAAAGTAAACTTTTAAGTCAGATGAATGACTTGAATCTACTTTCTATTTTATAAATGAGTGTAAACACATTGATGCAACAATCTATTTGGAAATGATTCTTATCACACACACACACACACACACACACACACGTGGGTCCATGATGAATTTTCCAAAGTTGTCTAAATAAGATTGGGTTTGTCAAGACTTGCCAGATGCCTTCAAGTGAACACAGCATGTTGGCAGAAATGCAATGTAATGTCTAAAATAGGTCAGCACTCTGCAAAAAAAAAAACTTGTTGGCAAGATCAATATGAACCCACAAGTTAATAGGAATATAAGAATGTCATTACGATAAGGGATGTGCAAGGTGGACCAGAACACCATCTCAGAGTTGATTCATTTGTGAAAAGCAAAGAGATACTTGTTCTTTTTGTATCCTTAATAAAAGGCACAGTTTTTAAATAATTTTTTCCTAAGCACAGTCTTATCAATAGAATTTCAAAGTAAATTAAATTCTGTTTCATTTGCTTGGCTTTTTAGTAACATTAAAAAGGGGGGATGGACTAATGATCAAGCATTGTAAAATTTCAGAAATATTATGAAATCCTTCATTAGCCATCTTGATGTTAAGCATTTCAGAAAATCTGACACCGTGAATGAGATCAGTAAAAAAATAAAATACATGAAGGGAAAAAAAATAACAGAAAGACCTTTCTTGGGACATCTCATTGTATTTATTTAATACTCAAAAAAAATCCACATCACTTATTGGCTACATAAAATGCCAGTGCTTTGCAACAGTTTTGCTACTGCATCTTTAAGCTTCTAAAAGTAAAATAAAGAGAGAGAAGAGGGGGTAAACAAGCAAGAAAATATACATTCAAAGAGAGAGGCTGTTCTGCTTAGGGAGGGACAGTGGCTTTGGACAGCTACAGCCTGCATGGTGACGGTTCAGAGGCATTGCTGAACATTGGTCAACTGCCAGTGAAAAGTTGCACACAGAGCATCGAAGGACCGAAAGAACAACTTCATGGGGAGCCCGAGAGGAGTGCATGGAATGAAGCAAAATGCCACAGATGCCACTTGAAGATGGGTGGCCTGAGATGGAAGAAAGCATAGAGATGCATGATTCTGGAAAGTATTGGCGAAGATGGAGGAAAACAAAGTGACATGTTTGGCAAGCTATATTGCATGTGTGTGCGTCCTCTTCCAATTTTCTACTTTACTTTCCAATAGAAATGCAACAAAACTGAGGTAGAAATGACTGTGGGAGCACGATAGCCCAGGATATTTCAAAATGAGAGGCAAAATTGAACCGACAAGAGTGGCGTGCGTCAAAAAGTAAAAGAAAGTGAGGGGATGGAGAGGTTCTTTTAGGATATAGATATATGCGTATATATACACACATAATATATATACGTATATACACACATATGTATATATGCTGTTTTTATTATTTGAATTTGGGTTGCTATCCTCTGCATTCTATGAAGCAGTATGGCAAGCCTATAAACTAGATTAGTGGGCTAGAATGACACCATTCCCAGCAGTTTGAAGAAAGAACTCGCAAATTACCAACACCACCACCATGCTCCGGTAAAAGACAGTCATGGGTTTCAGATACTGTGACTCTTCAGGACCCTACAAAGGTCTTGTGGCTGGTTGTTCCAGACACTCACACACACACCACGTTAGTAGCTTTCCATTAACCAGTGTACCTTTTAAAGAACATTTTCACTTCGTTATCAGGGAGCAGGGCACTCAGAACTCTTGCAGTGATTGATATCACAGAATTTTCCTGCCCTCGTCAATTCCCCACGATTAGTAAAAGAACCTTTGCTTTTGTTTGCTAATTTTAATCTTTCTCTTTTTTTCCCCTTAAACTTTAAATTTTTCAGTATTCGGTTGTATCACACATCAGTATTTTTCCGGATACATTCAAAGTAAATTTTCCTTGCTATTTTCCAATTCTTGAGGTAAACATACATCTGAATATAAAGTAACAATGAAGCCTAGCCTATTTCTCTCAGCAGTACATAGTGCTTTCAACACATTCCTTTGAGGTACTGTACAAATCACAATCGCTTTCCTGAGTTTTTTGCAGACAAGAACATTAAAAGAAATGAACTGCAGAAATTAAGGTCCAGATTACCGTTACCCTGTTTTACCTGTTCTTAGCTTAATACCGCAGAACAGACAGGATTGAGGAATACTGTTGCTCTTAAAATGGCAAAAAATCTGGTTTTCTGTCATAACACAACTGTTCATCTCTTTAGTCCAATAATGTTTGAAGTTAAAGCTCTTTATATTAGCACATGCCACCAATGTAATTGTGAGGCAAACAAAAAAATAAAGCACCACTCCAGGCACTTGACAGCAACTAAATCTCGAGAACAGCAGAATGGAATCAACACACGAGGTTCATGTCCTTCAGAAATCAACACACGTGCACCTTGCTCCTTGGTGAGTGTGGTCTAGCTTGAACCGAACGGAGCATCAACATACGCTTTCTGTCATCTGGGGCTTTCAAATCAGAAGCTCTCCTGCGATGCACTTTTCCTCCCAAGACTACCCTGGCTCTAAAAGATGCAGCGTCATTGTCGTCTTCCCCAGTACCCTTTGCGATTGAAACACTACTGGAAAGGGGCTCTGGACCCTATGTAGCAGGTTTTTATGTGTGTGTGCCAACATTCATTACATTTTTTTTTAAAGAACTTATCACTGACTGCAACCAAACATTTTGTTCCATTCAACATACATATCGAGCTCTTTTTGAGATATGCTAGGCTGAATCTTGCAGAAAGCATTTTCAAAGTCTTGATATGTAACTGGCCTCAACGGGCTGGGTATAATGGCTGAAAGGTCTGTGGCTGGCATGGCATGGAGGGGGCCCACGGCTGCTTCCTGACACAAATGAGCCACATCTAGTCCAGAAAAGCCTTCTGTGCGCTGGACGAGCAGTGCAAACTCCTTGTCATTGAGACAGTAATTGTGCTGTGAGAGCAGTTGTACTATTATCTGGTGCCTCGCTGTGCTGTCAGGAAGTGGGATTAAAAGTCGTTTCATGAAGTATCTCCGAAGAGATTCATCTATTTCTTCTGGTTTACTGGTGGCACAAATGACTACGATTTGGTCCTCAGCCGAAGTTAGCACACTGTCCAGCTGCATCAGGAACTCCGTTCTCATCCGACTGACCGGACTGTGCTCCTCGCTCACCTGTGAGGAGAGGAGCATGTCAATGTCACTAACGAAAATCACCGAGGGCTGGCGACACCTGGCCACGAGGAAGGAGGCGTGGATGATCTTCTCGGCTTCTCCTAACCACTTGGCGACCAGTCCGGAGCCCGCAATTTTGAAAAACGTCGCGCCCAGCTGACTGGCGATGCATCTGCCCAACAAGGTTTTGCCTGTTCCCCGAGGCCCGAAGAAAAGGATGCTCCGGGGTAAGGCCGTTAGCCCACTGAAGGTGTCTGACCTCAACACGGGCCATAAAACCTCCTCTTTAATGACAGCCTTGATCAGGTCGAGGCCAGCAATGTCATTCCAGTCCACGGGCGGTCCTTGGGTGATAATCTCATTGGTGATCAGGTCCATGAGGTGCGTGTCAGTGTTCTTCAGTTGCTCGTCCACAGAGGGGTTGGATGAGGTAGCTGCACGGAGTCCCGGGCCCGGCATCGGGTGAGAGAGGAGCTGCCGGTGCTCGTCCCCGTGTTCGCTCAGGACCGGCGACGTGTACTTCCCGAAGGAGTCACTGGATCTTGATCCCAAGGAGTTTTTAGCAGTGCTGTAGGAGGGAGGGGTCAGAGCCCGACTGGACTGGCTGCTGAATTTCCTCTGCTGCTCAGAGGACATGAGCTGCTTCGTTGGCTTAAATGCTAAGGATGATGCTTCAGCACTTCTGTCAAAGCCATTCCCCCGACTGGTGTTTGAAATGCCGTTGTCGGGCATTCTGTACATAGGACTCTGTGTTGATCTCTGTTGGCCATAGCTGTAATTTCCATAACTGGAGTCCATCTCTCCTTGCCCTGCCATATAGAAGGCTTTCCTTTTGAGAGAACTTGCGGAACTGTTGGTCAGGGCCGACGGGGCAATAGGTGTCAAACCGTGGCCCTGGTAGGTGTAGCCGGGAACGGTGGTGGGGGGCAGCGGGGTGGGAGCAGGGATTCCTGAAGGCAGGTAGGCTGAGGGAGGAGGGGGTGCCCCACCAGGGCTATAGCCAGAGCCCACAGCAGTCTGAGGCGGATAGCTTGCAGACGGGTAGCTGTAACCGGAGAGGTTGGAAGTCCCGTTGTAGCCGGGGACCAGGGCCGGGGGAGGCGGTGGGGGCGGCGGGGGCTGCAGAAGCCCGGAGCTGTGCAGAGGAGACGGGTGCGGGGAAGGAAGTGCAGGTGCTGGCTGGCTGCTGTATGTCGAATGCAAATACGATCCGTTGTATCCCGGGGCATATTCCTGAGAAGGGAGCCCTGCGTGGAGACTAGGGACCGTGTGGCTCCCACAGGTGCTGCTGGAGTAACTGGGCTCAGCCAGGTTGCTGGCCACCCCCGGCGAGCTCCCAATGCTGGCAGAGACGTCTGCGGGCGGGAGGGCGGCGCCGACCCCAGCTTTGCTGGCGGCGATCACGTCCGGCACACAGTTCATGGGATAGACAGCTTCGGAGTTCAGGGTCGGCTGCCACGGTTCGCTTTCATTTTTCCGACCGTTCATCAGTCCCGAGGGGGCGTCCGAGTAGTTGCTCACGGGGCCTTCTAAGATGCCGGAATACTTCTCTGCATATTTCTTGAGCAGGTTTGACGCCGTCAGCGCAGAGATGTCGTCATTGGCCCAGGCGTACTGGTAGGTGCGCTGCAGATGCCCTCTGTAGGCTTCCACTTTGTGGGCAGGAGACCGAGTGGTGGAGGTGATGTCAAAGTGTTGTTCTGGCCACTGGGCATGCTCCGGCGTCCACTGCATCTTCAAGCCTGCAGGTGGTTTTGGAGGGGGAAAAACAGTTCATTTACTTAGCTTTTCGTCCAGACTACTAACGCTTTTCCCCACCGCCCCACTATTCTTTTGGTCCCTATTATTTTCTATGAATGCTTATCCCCATGATAACGCATTTCCATGTTTTCTTTTTTAAATACTTGTTACCATCATTATACTCTTTAAAATGGATTACATTTCTGCCCGGTCTAAAAAGTAAACAGGATTAAAAGGAAAACTCTGGAGAAGATCCAAGTCTCTTCTGCTACTAAAATAATAAGCCAATCTGTTTCCATTAAAAGGAACACAGCAAATTACTTGCTAAATGCACACACACACACACACACACACACTCCTGCCAAATTTTAATTTAATCAAGGCTCTTGCAATAAAATATGCATCCATTTAAAACACCTAGCATGTGACAATACCACTATGTACAATATCTAGCTCTCCTGTCTCTTGGCATCATAGTTTCTGTTTTATATTTTAACTAATATAACAATGAGACACAGCTGACAGATCACATCTAGGATCCCTCTCTTATTTGGTACTGAACACCTAGTTAGCACAGTATAATGCTCCCTGCGCAGAACAATATGACACAGACAGAGCAGGTCATTCCATAATCCAACTCTCATCTAAAGTGGTCCACGACAGTTTCAAATCTGCTTCGTGGAGTGCAGCAAAGCAATCTCCCAGGCAGCGCTCCACCGCTTTCATCACACAAAGCCTACAACTCGGTATGAATTACAACTGGCTCCTTTCTGCCTCTCAGTTCTGTGGTTGAGTCTCTGGGAAAAAAAAAACACACAAAAAAACAAGCATCACTTGTCTGCCAGTCTTCCTGTGTTTGCCTTCCTTCTCCTATAATCCGCTCTCCCTTTACAGCCTCCAAGATAGTAGGAGGGAGATCTTTTTTGTATCCTTGTGTGTGTGTATGTGTGTCTATATATACACACACACATATATACAAAGGAGCCACAAAAAACTCATGGGAAAAATGAGAGAGGAAGATACTGGAATTTTTCCTTGAACTATATTTACACACACACACACACACACACACACACAGGAGGGAGCATCAAAAATCATGGGAAAATGGAATAGAAAAATTTGGTGAACTTTTTGAAGCCGTCTTGTATATGTATTAAACCTACATATATGAAATTATATGTGTGTGTGCATATATAATTATATGCAAAGGAACTGAAAGGGAAGGATAAGGATGGAGGGATAATCAGTGTCTTAACTCCTTTCATTTTGATGGGCAGTGACTAAGAATGCTAGTAGCTAAGGAGAGGGGATGGCTCATTCTATCATCTGCTAGACTCTGAATCCACAATGACTATAAAAACAAGAGCATTTTCTTGCTTTAAAGAAAATAACAGTCAGAACATAAAAAGCATTCAAATTTTAAAGTTTCAATCAGGTCACATCGGAATGATTTTATTTTGGAGATTAGGAAACTGAGGCCCACGAGAAGAATGACAATTTGCCACTGAGACCACACTCAGGGGGAGGCACAGAAAAATACCCACTTCTCCTACTTCCCAAGATGGATTCATCCTATTCCCCTATCTGCTGGGATCCAGAACTACCTCTTCTGTACACCTACACTAAGCAGGCCCTTAATCTCTTTTGTATTACCCAAGGTGAATTTTACAAACTGTCTCGTGCCTGCTGGCACCGAGTCCTTGATAAGGAGGCCCAGTCTAAAGGAAGCATATGGGCCCCCTCTGAATTGCCAGTCTATTTTGATGGCTCCGGCTCCCATCTCTTTTTCTCCCTGAAACCCTCTAGCTCTTCATTGCCTGACTCTGGCTTCTGACATGGCCAGATTAGACTCCCTGAGCTAAACTGAGCACAGCACACAGTTTGGTAACAGAATGGCATGTTGATTCCCTTCTGACTCCCTCTTCCTTGTTTGCAAAACCACTGCACCAGACACTGGAAGTTAATTAGCAGGATGATGCTGTGCTAATTGTGTTAATTTACAAGGTTTTAGTCAAAGAGAATCATGCCAGGGCTGGCACTGCTGTCATGCTTCCGACTTAATGATTAAGAAATACTGAAAACAAGGTGGGAAGGATTGCAGTAATTACACAATAAATGAATAAAGCAACAGGATTCATTTGCAAATATATTTTATTGCAGTTGTACTCATTTGCATTTGGATTTTTTTAAAAGGATCCATGTAGATATTCATTTGCAAATCATCATCTCAGTTTGATTGTCTGAACACTACGCAGTATAACTTAATCAAGCTTTATATAAATATATATATATACATACACACATATCCTAAGTCTTAGCATATGTTGCACAAACAATAGATTCCCATTTTTTTCCTTATAATCCAACTCCCTCCCCATCAAATCATCATGTTTATTTTTTAAAATTTATTTCTATTTTTATTTTTGTATGGGCATCACGGCTTTCTGGTGGGAGTAGGAGGCCCAGCCTTGCTCCTGGAGAGCTGCTGTTGGATATGAACCACCCACCCTGTGGGCCGCAGTCCTGCACACAACCACTGCGCCACCGGGGCTTAGCCCTATCATGTTTATTTTTTTTTAAATAGTATCATCCACTTGTTCAGGGTGTTGGAAAATCCTGATGGAAGTTCAGTTGTATTTTTTCACTCAAATAAAAGCGGGTGAGTTCTAGGAAGAACTAAAGTGATATTCTTAATTGTCTCACTTTCCCAATCATTACTTTTGAAGGAGAGGAAAACACACCACAAAATGGGTGAAATGACTGAAACCACACTTAAAGGGAAAAAGATGCAATTTTAATGAAGCAGCATTTCAGGAATCATACTTTCATTAAATTCAACTGGAAATTATTAAGAGCAAATCACCAGGAACCAATCGCAAGTAATCAGTATCTAATTTTTTCTAGTGTCATGGGACTTACTTCTAGCCTTATAAAAAGGAGAGAATATTAATGTGGCTATAATGCAGAATTGTCTAAAAGACCTGCAAATTTATTAATCCTGTAAATATTTCTAGGGAATTTCTATTAGGAACTTTTTTCTTTAAAGATGATCAAAATGCAGAGTTGGGAAAATAATACCACACATATGCTAAGAATAGAGATTTAATCAGATTGACATAGCAGAGATGTGAATAAATGTCTCAAAACAAGGTCTCAGGAAATAATTTAGAAGTCATAAGTCATGAAATTTTACTACAGTGTGCATGTGTGTGCATACACACACACACACACACACACACACACACACACACACACACACAATGTTCCCTATCTCCCAGCCCACAAGTAAAGACTTAGAGTTCAGTAGCTGTGTAAAGCAATTGATGGTAATAGATAGTAGACATAAATAAATGACATTTAAAAAAATTCCTTCAAGAAATAGAAAGCTGCTTTAAATTTAGCATAATTATAAAAAAAGGATCATCTTCCTCATTGGTTCTTGCCTTACAACTTTTTCTTGCAACTTAATTATCTATGAAAATGTGCAAAAGTGATTTTAATAAAGTAAAATCACTGTGAAAGACAAGAAAGTACCATTTAAATAAAACAACAACCATCTTCACTGGGCATTTCTGCCTAGTTTAACTCTAGCAAACCTAATGAAATTGCATACGATTTTTCTATTTCATCTGAAATTAAGCAAAGATCATATCCATCAAAATTATTTATTTGGAACAATTACTGGAGACATCACTGCCTCTTTATTTTCAAGCTGTTTTTGGATGTACTTGCCAAGATAATTGAAAGTTTATTTATTGATGCATACTAAATACCAATAACCTTAGCTGCGCTGCAAAAGGCAAGATTGAGCTTTGATTAAATAACCTTCAGGGAGCAGAACTGTTCACATCCCCTGAAACTTGAGTATTTATTCCCGGGTATTGAAATCACTAATGTCTTTTAAAAACAGAAGTCAATAGTTCACCATAAGTTAGTTCTAACTATTATGTATTTGTAGTGTTCAGGAGGTGGTCTCAGCCTGGGGAGCAGAAAGAATCTTTTCTTCAATACGTTGGTTTTGACACCGATTTGAAGTCATGCCAAATTTGGATTTCGTTGTCGTTGTTGCCCTGTTCATTGGGAGTCATCTGTTGTGAAATGGTTGGAAAAATAGGCAGAGCCAAATTCTTCAAATTACATTAAGAAAATTATGCTATCTTTGATTATATTGTTATCTGTGAGTGAGAAGAAACATACACATGTCACTTAACTTCGCACCTAAATTATAAGATAGACTTTATAAACAGCTTTTGTGTGGATTGGCTTTGAAACACGAAGTGGAAACACTCTGAAACAACACCATTTCAATATTGTTTGAAAGATGGCTGCAGAACAATGATTCTCCCATTGTTGGAAAATATCTTAAATACATGTAATAAAAAATCCGGAAGACAGTGGAACGCAAGAAAATTGTTCCTAACAAGAACCAGGAACAGTTGCCAAACATCAATGACTGCTTATGAAAAGGACCCGGAAATTCTTAAAACAGCTGGCAAGTTTCACAATGCATGTGTTTGTTTTTAAACTATGCAGTTTAATAGACAATTGCCTTTTAAGCTAATTTGACAGAAGTGTTACATGAGAATGTCAGTTATTGTATGCAAGTTTGTAAATTTTGTTATTGTTTTTACTATTACACGAGGATTATATACATATATGTAGGCACACACACCCGTACACACATGCGTCCACATTGTCCATAATAATTGACAGGTGTCCATAACAGAGCACATTGCATTTCCACCATGACCGACCATTTCAAAACCAAATACTTAGTGATGGTTTGGCTCCCACCAGTTTGCTCTTTGGTTCCACTGTGTCTAAATCAAACAACTGAAATTTGGCCACAGTTTCAACATGTTAAAGCAACTTGCACAGAAAAATGAAGAGTATCAAGACCACCTAGGGGGTGGGATGAAATTGGCAGTGAATGCCGAGGTCTGCAAGAATCAATTGTTAGCACACATTCCTGGAAATATTATTCCCCAGCACTCACCAGCCCCTCCCTGCCCTGTCACACACATCGGCTCTTAAACAGTTCATCAGGTCTCAAAAAGCTGCTCTCTTCTGCAAGGTGCCCATAGGGTAATCCTGGCTGCGAGGGGCTCTGCCTTCATTTGTCGGTCTTTTCAGACCTCCTGAGGACAGGGACCTGAGGCAAACACCTGCAGGCACAACGGGCTCCCTTGCTCAGGGACAGCAGCACAGAACCCGTACAGGCCCGGATGACATCACCCATTACATTCCTTGAGGCTATGAGACCCAAATCTTTCATTATTATTGGTTTCTTAGTACTTGGGAAATTAATACACTATTTAGCAATGTTCTCTTTAGGAAACAATCATTACTGGGATAAACACGGCAAAGTAATTACAATAGATTACAGCTCCCTCAGCCTAAATAATACAACAGATTCATCATCTCGTGCCTCTGAAATGAGAAAGCTAACTCATATTGTATTCAGATGTCAGGCATGTGTGGTAAAATCACTGGGGGAAAATATGGCAGAGAAACTTCAGAGAAAGTGAAGACTACAGACCCCTAGGTACTAAAAACTGGCCCCACGCAATATTTGCTTCTCACAGTTCTTCAAGGGAAATGATGAATCAATGAAATATTTGAGCAAATTAAGCAGCCTTCTCTTCTTGTCTACCTACCCTCTCAAACCAAGGGGCTAGCACAGCAATTTCTAGTATGGTCTGAAATGTTCCTCCATCCATAGCTGATTAAATGAGCCTTAAAATTTTACCTCAGACCTCAGAGTAGGTAGGTGAACAAACGAGGAGAAGAGACACAAACCTTGCATCCGCTCTGTAATCTATTTTGTCCAGCTCTCTTCAGTCCACCCATATTGGAAGTCCTTTATAAGTGGGAAATGATATCCTCGTCTTCAAAGGGACTCCACCTCAGAGCTTCCAGGGCTGTAAATCTCTAAGGAAGCAGACTTCCACACCTTTCCTCCCTGGTGTAGATGCAGAGTTTCAATTGAAACCTTTCAGTTGGCAGCAGAGCACTTTAACCTCTGCACGAGAGCTCCTTGAGTATGGAAATGTACACACACCACCACCCCCATAGAATTTATTTAGACTTATCAGGACCCTATAGAAGAGAGAACGTCTAGGGTTTCCCAAACTGTAAACCTTTCTAGGAGCAGACTGTCTAAACTTTCTCCTGTAGAGTGGATGGTGGCTGGTGGTCTTGTGGACAGCAGTCCAGTGTTTAGGCCACTGTGTCATCAAGGCTCCCTTGAAAATGATATACATGAACAAACCAAACCGACAGCCACCAAGTCCATTTTAACTCACAGCAGCCTTCAATAGCATTTCCAAGCCTTTATAAAATGTTTATTGGGGTAGACGGCCTCATCCTTCTCCCCCAAAGAGGCTGGTGGGTTTGAACCAATGACCTTGCAGTCCATTGCTCACACCATCAGCTGTATTTTTGTCAACAAGTTGAGTGTTCTGTGCTAAGAAATTAAATCAAGAGATTGTTTGTTGGCAAGGTAATAAAACCTTCCCAGATTTCTTTCTTTTCCTCATTTCCCATTCTAAATGCTCTACAACCAGGCTCATTAACTTTACAGATTAAGTAACATGTAAAATAGCAGCCCAATCCAGATAGCGTCATGCTCTGGTGAGGGTTGGTGACTATCTTGTCTGACATTCCAAGTACACTATTTTATTGGAGTCACTGTTATATTGTTTGGATATCAAAGGATTAAAGGAAGCATTTTTTAAAGGGTGTAGAATTTTATTTGGGGATGAATATTCCAAGCTTGAGGCTAAGACCACTGGTACAGCCAGACCCTCGCAAGCTTGCTCTATCTTGGTGAAGCAATGTAAGCACAACTGACTCAGTTTTCTCAGCTATAAAATAGACTGGGGGCAGGAAAGGTAGAACAAGGAGCTGATACCAAGGGCTCAAGGAGAAAGAAAATATTTTGAAAATTGTGATGACAGATGTGCATCAAGCACATGTGTATACACATGTACAAATATTTTTACATCCATTTATACCATCCATCCATCAATCATATGGAGTACACTTATACACATTTGTACAAATGTGCTTGATACCACCGATGTATGGATTGTTATAAGGGCTGCAAGAGCTCCGAATAAAATGATTTATTTAAAAAAAAAAGTCGACTGTAATGACATCCTCTACCTTAAAACCAGACTCTCTGCCATGGAGTTGATTCCGATTTATTGTGGCCCTATGCCTTACGGGATTGTTATTAAGATTGCCTACAATAACAATTTTCTTGAAATTACTTTCTTACAGTGAGCAACCACATACATATTTCTGGTTATTCTTTGGTTTTGAAAAAGCCTGAGAGCTCCATTCAGAACAAAACAAAACAGACTAGGCAGATTGACAAAACAGTAAAATCACTCCCAGAATTTCTCAGTTAGTTTTCTTTCAACCTCAGGACAGCTCCTCGAAGGGAAAATTTCTCAATGGTAATATTGGTTATAAAAAGGAACCAGAGTTGTTTCAGACAAAGCCAAAAACATAACATGATCTTTTTCATCAAGCTGAGCTTTATTTATTTTAAATGCTACGCTGATGCAACATTTTATTGCCCAAATTAAGAAACATCGTCCTTATAGGGTTTGACCTTTTACCATTGATCTCAAAATCTGTGGTTTCAAAATAAGATAGTCTAATTTTATAAAAAATGCTGTCAAATAAGTTTTCCCTTTAAATCACACTTTCACACCTCCAGACTTCAAATGATAATACATTTTACAACAAATTACTCTCCCCCCCCACCACCCTTGTCCCTTCTATTCCACCGTATTTACACAAAGCAATCCTTTTATATTATCAGGATGACATTTCTGGCTAAATGTCCCTCCTGTATTAAGAGAACTCAGATACCATCTCCCCCTCTAACACAGGGAACCTAAACGAGGCAGCTTGAGGGTGGGAGGGACAGCTAGTCAGCAAACATATTTTTGGCCAACATCAGCTTTAAAAGCCTGTCTACTTGATATATTTAAAAATTCATACATTCCTATTCCCATTTTTCAAGACAAGATGAAAGAAAGATCTTCTAATACCAGAATTCATTTTTGACTAGTAAGTGTTGGCTGAAAGTGAGGGGCAGCAATCCCTTTGGGATTCAGCTTACCCCTTCTGCACTGTCTCTTGTGCCTCCAGGCCCACTTCCATTGGCAAGGAATTTTAAGATACCGAGAAATAACTAGAAGTGACTCGATGGCAGTGGAATGAAAAAATACCCACCAAGGGCAACAGTAGTAGCAGTAACAGCAACTGCACTGATCAGATCTCATAGACCTTTGGATAAATGACATCACTCTGCTGCTTCAAACGCCATTGACTCTACAGAAACACATTTCCTTGAAAACTAGCAAGTGTACCGCTCTTAAACTTTACGATAAATATAGAGTCTCTTTAGAGGAAAAATTATCCTGAACATACTATTATTTATGTTAATGATATTTTTTTTGGTTGATTCAGTGTCATGAGTACAAAGCATAAATTGATGGATGTTAATCTTTTAAAAACATGGGTCCCACATTCCTGCTGTTTCCGTGTTCCTTCCCTTCTTCTGATTCATCAGACTTCGGCTTTCTGAAGGTCGGTCTTCATGATTTCTGAATGCATTATCTCTATGATTTGTTATTAATAGAACATTGCTATTATTTATGCAACTAACAACATTATTAAATGCATGAGCTTTAACATAACTTTAGGGGGGTTGCTGAACCTAATCCATCATCATGCTTCTGATTTCTTACAGAGAGTCTTCAATTGGGTGCTATTGGGGTGAAAAAACAGATCTGGTTCTCTGAGTCATTATTTTGAACATATGAAAATATGATGTTGACTATTATATACATCATGACTTGGGCCAGGATGGCATATACTCTGTGCTTCAATTAAATTTGTGGGTAGCTTCTGATCTAAATTGGTTTCACTAAAATACATTACATTTTACTCACAGCAACAAAACATTCACTCATCAGAATGTGACCAAATGTAAAGATGACTATTTTGCCAATCTTTCACACTGAGGATGAAGCTTAGTATGCATGGGTCTGACCGATCATCATTTTTAATATGCAAGTCATATATAAAAAGATGGTTTGCATTTATGAGGATGAATGCATAAGCACTTTTGCAAAGCAATTACACTGATGAAAGAAATATCACTTTTAGTCCACTGAACTTATATTCAATATATAACCAGGACAGGCAGCATATCACTTAAGGTAGCATAGTATATCATGATCATAATTTTAATAAGTACTTGTGCATGTGTGCATGGTGTAAGGGCCCTAAAATTGCCAACACTCGAGTCAGAGTAAGTGAGTGAACAAATAATTGTGCTCATACAAAAGTCCACATAGTCTACCATGCTATTTTAGATTTGTTGGTGTTTGGAAGGAGGGTGGCTTATAAAAGTTTTGATGCTTGTAAATATGTTCGAAAAATATCTATTCCCATGTTTAAAGCAGTGTCTAAACATCTGTGCATATCTGTCTCTATTTACAAGAAAAAAATGTGCATGCAATGTAAGGCATAGAAATCCCAATTTTAGCTTGCAGTATCAGATGCCAAGACATCATGAACTAGAGAAAGAGAAGTGTCTGAAGTTGGAAAATAAGAAGACCGGTCTTCCCAAGTTAAATGTTAATTTGTTTATGCCGCCTCTCTGAATGTTTTCAGAGAATTTAGCCTTAGCTCAAATAGAGCTGTGCAGTTCACCTTGACAGGTGTGACTTTCTGGCCTTTCGTGTCCATCTTTCTCCTACACTTTTTCAATCCATTAAGGCCTTCTCCCTTCCCCCACCTCCAGTTCTTTTTGACATACAAAGATCACCAGGACATACCACATAAGCCCACGGGGACTGCCAGGACTAATGAATATGTATGTTCTGTGTCACAACAGAGCACTCCTCTTGTTCTGCAGTATCAACCCTCTTATGTGTGTAAATAACAGGTGAGCTGTAGCGTGCAGGGATAAATGGGGTTAACACAACCTGAAAGCCCCATGCTGGAGTCATATATCCACCCCGTGTGAGTGATTCTGAAAGAGAAATCTAAATGCCAAAAGCAGTGTATGTTTTCTGGGCATTTTGACTCTTCCTATTTAAAAGGGGCTCTGTAGAGATAACAATGACCCCAGTCCTAAAAGTCTGAGGGATTTCAGTTGATTTTCCAGATGCTTTTTGCCATAGGAAATATGGCTTCATTTTTTAACAAACACAAACTAAGCATGCATAGAACACTCTGGAGTTAGGACATGGTTGATGTAGATTGGAAGTCACGATCCTAAATACTATATAAGCCATAACAATATGGACCTATCGGTATTTGTGTGTGTTCCATTTGCAACATATAAAAGCAAAGATCTATTTAGTTATATTTAAGCTGAACAATATTCACTCTTGCCAAATGACTCAGCATCGATAGAAATTCAGCATCTTTCAAGCCCCAGAACCTTGTGTAGAATGAAATTTGCATTTACCCTCTTTTCTGTGTTCCTTTAAAAACCTTCCTCTCAAAAGACAGTTTACCTAAAATGAGATAGATAGATAAATAGAGATGCTTATTTAAGATTGAGGACTTTCTCACATAATTAGACAAAGGGTCCAGTACGCTATTGACATAGGAGTACATGCATCTTCGACCACATTCCAGTAAAAAAATGCTAAAGTGCGCAAATCACAGACAAAATTTGTTTAGGTTATTTATGCATTTTTCTCTTTTTGGCAATTCGTGCATTAATTTTTAATGCAATAGCAAAATAGTATCTTGGATTTCGATAAAAATATTCTGTAGTCAGGTCTGGGTGACACAGTGCATTAATTCAGTGTCCTTCACTCCCGGGACCTGTGTATAATTTAGTTCAGCCTGAAGAAAATAACTTTGATCTGAAGGCAGTGGAAAAAGCTACATATGAAATGAGTTTTGTTAGGTTTAGTGTTGTTTCTTCCATACAAGAGACATATGAAGATAAACTGCTTTGGAATACAACCGCTATGGAGCGGTATTAACAGCACAGAGTTCTTACAAACAGTAGTTTTCTCACCTCTACATTCTTCCCACGATACCTCATTCTCCATCTAGTGAAATACACCTGCACACCACCTCTAATTGGCTTATTCTCATTTCCAGATAGAGAGAACATTGCTCAAGTGCAATGCGAAAGAGAACCCAGTACTTGGCATTGTTGGCTCTTCCACTTGTTAAAAGGAATTCATGAAACTGAAGCAGAAGAGAGGGCCACAAACTTGTGAAAGGAAATAGCATTTCTCCTCTTGGATGGGGTGTTCCTGTACTGATTTCACGGAAAATGCCAACCAGAGGAGAGACACCAAGTCAAGAGATGTTTTTTTTCCCCCTGATATATTTTGATTGTCTTTCCTGTGAAAAGACTTACCTACATCATTTAATTGATTGTATGACAACTATACCATTGTAGTGGGATTGAGCAGAATGAATGATCCACTTCTATACACTCCCAAAATTCCACTGCCATTGAGTTGATGATGACTCCTAAGCTCACCTCCAGCTGCTGATAGGGCTGCCCACATTGCTGTTAGCAGGACGATGCTTACCCTACAGCCTCCCAAGGACTCCAGCCCTTTGTGGTACTAATCACAAGCAGCACAGAATCCCCTTTATTTTGCTTATTATTCTCCAATGTAAACAACGCAGTCCTCTCAGTGGTGAATAGACAGTGTTTACTTCATCTCTAGTATAGCAGCAACAAGCTATGCTGCTCTCAATTGGGCTTTAGGTAGACTTTAATGGATAGTCTAAGTTTTCCTAGACATTTTTATTTCTTACTGTTGATCATACTCTGTGTTACAAACCGAACACCTAAGTTATACATAGTTACCAGTGGTTGCTACTATTTTTGTATATTTAGGGAATGAAAAAAATTCTGTGTCCCCAGTTAATTTTTTTAAAGTCGGAAATCACTTGAAGAGAACATATTTCTAAAGATGCTGGCTTTCATTACATATGCTTAATAAACAGTTCTTTCTGGTAACTCTTCAAATTGTGTACTATCTTGTTCACAGCACACAGTTCCTTAACCAACAATGAAGCCAAAAGGTGTCCAGGGCTATAAAGATAAACCTGGAGAGCTAAAGAGAAAAGCAATTCTAGGTACTTACATGAATGTGCATATGTCTCTACTTGCAAGAATATACAGAAAATTTGGAGGAGAATCATATTCTAAAAAGAATCTCGCTATCTTACTAATTCTCTCATAATTTAAAGCATATTCCAAATAATTACCAAGTACTCATCTTACTTTTTATCAAAAGTAAGCATTACTGAAGACTTTACATAGTACATATTTATTCTTTGTACTGTTAGTCAGGTTTTTTTAAGTCCATACATAAGAAACTCAAAATTTTATGTATTTTCTCAAAATGCACAATGAACGTACATTTTCTGGTTGTGTTTTTTTTTTTGGAGTGGTCTTGGTTTTATAGTCACAATGTTTTATTCAAAATGGAAATCTAGTAGAAGTTTCATTACATATTGACACATTTTTCCCAATTAGTTGATTTAACTAGAAGAATATTTATCAGAATAATTTTAGATGACAGTGCTAAAAAGTCTCTGAAACACAAATATCACTTTAAAATCTATAATAATTGGGTAACAGAGGGCCATGTCCCATTTGGCAATTTAAGATTATTGATGTGTTTTTTAATATAGTGAGCTATTTTTAAAAAATAGAATATATATATATAATGCAATAGAATTAATGATGAATCACAGATCTAAAAGTATACGCCTGCACATTGGAAGGACATACCTAGAATCGGTCGCCTTTTAAGTAAATCTTTAAAAGCATCCAAATGCCTAAAAGAATATTATAATTTCATTTAGATTTTACTTTCAGTCTTATTGCCCATAATAATGATCACTTAAGCTAACTTGTAAAGATACTTCAGGTGAACATATTATATTATGCCCTCCTTTTTTTGTGCTTCTATATCCAAACATTGTTTTCATATTCTACCTCGAAAATCATATTATCCAGTTCAATGTCAAATGATATTATACTTTAAAACAAATCTATTCCAGAAAATATAGCATAAAATGGTGAACTGCATTGCTGGTCACAGCTTCCAGAAGCATTAAAATGTTTCAAGAGTACCCAAATGACAGAAATGACAGCTTAATCACTTAAAGGCTTTTTACATTAACACCATTTTTCCTTCCCTATTCGAGAAGTAATATTCCAGCATGATTTAATAGGAGGTTAGTTGTCAAATACAGCTAAATAATGCACCTTTCTTTTTTCTTTTGGTAATACCAAAGACAAGTTTAGGATACAAAGAACATTCCCTTGCACTTTTCCATATATTATTACACATACAGGAAGCTTGGTTCCTTTAATTCATTCCCTCCCAATCTATGTATTAAAAAAAAGGGTCTGATAATTAACATACATTGTGTGACAGTCTCCTCTAGTCTTGCGGTTTTAAGTAGAAGATCCATGGATAAAATATAATTGAAAGGGGAACCTATTAATCTGGAGAATAACCTCCACAAACCAATAGAAATGCCTCATTTTAAGTCTTTACCTCATTTTGAGCTTTCTGTTCCTAAGGAAAAGGGGCCAGGGGTGGGGAAAACAGGTCAAACTAAAACAGCAAGAGAGGAAAGGTGACCTTATTGAGACGTATTAGACAAGGCAGCCTGTGCTGTTTTTAAGCAACAAATATGATTGTGACTCCACTTTGTCCATCCACTTTTCCAGTGTGTAAATTGGATGATGACTTGGACAATCGCTTCTCATTAGAGAAAGAAAATATAGAGGTGCCTTTTTCTTTTTTAAAACTCCACAGTGTCTTGTAGCCAGATTCCAAAGCATCCAGGAAAGATATACATATATATTTTCTGCTAGACAAGCTGTCGTAATTGAAATGAAGTCTAATCAGACTCATTACTGTTTTCAGCAATTTGCACCACCAAAGATGCTTATTAGGTAACTGTGTTTAATAAACCACTCTTTAGAAAAATACCAGTAATGAGCTCTTAACAGCCAATCTTTAGCGTGAATGTAATGTGAAAAGTGTTCCTAGCGCTGAATAGATTTTCACATTTAGTCGTGTCATAATTAAGCTACATGAATTGGCTGCTGTGATGTTAGATTTATTGCAATAATCTTTATTTTTTCCTATTTTAAATATATTTGAGAATGCAGTATCTTCTATTAGAGTTGGATTATATTCATTCAGCAGCTAATTTTAGGTTAGTCCCACACTGGTTAAAAGAGTTTCCATCTAAAGATTTGTGAGCAAATAAACAAGGATTTAGAAACTGATAGATAACTGGTGCTACTTATCAAGCTTCCTTCAGCGGCCTCACCTTACCTCAAGAAAAAAAATCCTTTCTGCCATCTGACTATATATGAAAAGTTATTCAAAGCTATAAATATTATGCTTATTAATAGGGAAATGGTATTTTTATCACTAAGTCAAAGCAGAAGAGAAGATGAGTATTTGAGGCCTTTCATAATAGCAGATGTGAATAGTCTTTTGTTTAATTAGTTATTGTTTTAAAAGATAAGATCACTTTCCCTCTTGGTATATGTGCACTTCATTTTGTAGTACTATTTACTAAGCTATTAGCATTAAAGGGTAATATTGCAGACATTTATTATTTATAGGCAGAAAGGGTGGTCATGAGAGTTAGCTGGCTTCCTATTGAAAAGGGCCAAAAAGAAAAAAAAAGAAAAAGAGCACACCTCAAGCCCAGGAGTTATTTCCATTCACAATGAAGTATCAATTTTGAATATAGGTGTCAAAATCTATCTATAACCCACATCAAAATCAAACTCATGAAATATATCAATAGGGTCTATGAATACATTGTATCTTGAAGCTTCACTATATGAATTGAAAACCACTTTTTGAGAACATCTAAATAAGCCACAGGAAGCTCTTGAGCTTGTCATAAAATGTCTCTCAAATGAGAAGGTGAAAGCTATTTGTTCAAAGTATGTGAGTAAACAAGTGGCCATTCAGATCAGAAGCAACAAAGCCCACATGGAAGAAGCAAACCAGCCTGTGTGATCATGAGGTGGAGAAGGGATCTGGTGCCAGGCATCAAAGAGCTAACATTATATCATTATTAATGAGGGGGAGTACAGATTGGGGGCCCAAAGCCCTTCAATAGGTGAAGTGACATCCTCTTGTAGAGGGGTTCAAGGAGATGAGCAAGTTAAGTTACAGGGTAGGAGCCATGAAATATGCAACCTTCCTCTAGTTCCCAAATGCTGCCTCCCACCCACTATCATGACCCCAATTCTACAACATAAATCCAGCTAGACCAGGAGATGTACAGTGAAGTTGGAAACACGGGAAACCTAGGGTAGATGATCCATCAAGACTAGTCATAGGAGTGGTAATACCAGGAGGGTGGAGGGATGGAGGAATAGAAAGGGAGAACCAACTTCAGGGATCTACATGTAGCCTCCTCTCTGGGGCACGAACAACAGGGAGCGAGTGTTGGGACACATTGGACAGTGTACAGGATGAAAATAATAACAATTTGTTAATTACTAAGAGTTCAGGGGGGCGGGGGGAGGAAGGGAAATATAGGGAGCTGATACTGGGGGCCTGGATGGAGGGAGGATGTTTGGAGGGTGATGATGGCAACAAGTGTGCAGGTGTGGTCTGCATACAATTGATGTATGTGTGGATCGTGATGGGAGTTGTATGAGCCCCCAGTAAAATGATTCATCAAAAAAAGAAGGGAGGGAGAAGGAGGAGCTTATACCAAAGGCTCAAGTGGAAAATATTTCAAAATGAATATGGTAATATGTGTACAAATATGCTTGATACAAATAATGTATTGAATGTTATAAAAGCTGTAAGAGCCCCCAATAAAATAATTGGGGGAAAAAAAAGAAAAGTGAGGAGCTGATACCAAGGGCTCAAGTAGAAAGCACATGTTTTGAGAATGATGATGAAAACAAATGTACAAATGTGCTTGGCACGATGGATGGATGGATGTATGGATTGTGAAAGGAGTTATATGAACCCCCCAAATATACAAATATGACAAAATATGCATGTATAGATTGTGATTAGTGCTGTATGAGTCTCCAATAAAATGATTTTTAAATAGTAAAAAAAAGTATTAAAATACAACTGCCAAAATGGCATAATAGAATATAAAATGAGATTCAAGACATTCTTAAACAGACTCATGAAGATAACCAATTACATAAGAAGGTATGAAAAATAACAGGACACCAAGACTTTTTAACAATCCACAATAAAATGCTAAGAAAAATGCTTTGTGGAATGATTCCTTCTTTCAATACATTTGCTATTTCTTGTAACAGAGAGCTTGATGATTGTTTTTTGCTTTCTGAACTAACTAGCTATGAGAACTGAGACTATCAAATGAAGGGCTAATGTTCTCTGATATGTGTGAAGCACATTTCTTTGTATCTACCATTCATCTCTTAGGTTGTCATAGTGTTGGTTGTGCATTGCTGCAATGCTGGAAATCGAGCTACCTGGATTTCAAATATCACCAGGGTCAGCCATGGCAAAGACCTTGGCAGAGTTTGCACATGAATGTAGACTTTATTTCAAGAGGAAGCATACACTATAGAATTGATGGTACAAAAAAAAAAGAAGCCCATGCTGCACTAAAGGCATTATTGATAAAAAAAAAGTCTGAAAATCAATCAACATGTTCCAACAAACCAATGAAACGATGTAAGCACCCACTGATCTACATCAATAAATTTGGAAGACATTTACCTGACCAATTGACTCAAAGAGAGTCTTATTTTTGCCCATTTCAAAGAAATTGAACCCAACTTAATATGGAAATTATCTAACAATATCGTGTTACAAATAAACATTTCTGAACATGAACAGGGATCTACCAGAAAGTCAAACCAAATTCAGCAGAAGGCATGGAATGAAGGACATTATTGTTGATGCCAGATGTACCTTGTCTGAATGTAGCGAATACCGCAGTGCGATTTATTGACTATACAATGCCATTCAACTGTGTCGGTCTTAATCAATTATGGAAAGCACTGTAAAGACTGGGAATTCCAGAATACTTCATTGTTTTCAAGTAGCATAGAGGCTAGGGTACTCATTTAAACAAAGCAAGAAGTAGTGCATAATATTAGATTATGGAAGTTATATATGGGGTTGCATCCTTTCACCATACTTAACCAATCTGTATACTGGCAAGTAATCTGAGAAACTAGAGTACATGAGAAGAACATAGCATCAAGACTGGAAGAAAACCTATAAACAATCAGATATGCAAATTGCTGAAAAGGATCAATGACTTCAGCTTTCTATATGGATTATTCCTTAATAGAAAGTAAATAGAAATGTTCACAACTTCACATATATGGTAAATGGAAAAAAGATTGAAGTCACCAGGGATTTATTTTTTCTTGTATGCACATCCAACAATTATGAAAGCAGAAGCCAGAGAAATCAAACAACTCTTACACTAGGTAAATCTGCTGAAAAGAGGACTATTTAAAGTTTTTTTTTGTTTTTTTTTTTTAAAGCAAAGGTTTCTTTCGGAGGAGTAAGGCTAACCTGATCCAGGACTTGCAACTTTCAAATCACCTCATTTGCATGTAAGAAGAACTTATGCATTTGAATTATGATACTAATGAAGAATACTGAGTATATCTTGGACTGTCAGAAGAATGAACAAATCTGTCTTGGAAGAAGTACAGCAGAAAGTTTCTTAGAATGAGGATTGTGAAACTTTATCTTGATTACTTTGGAGAGAGTAGGGAAGAGGCAGTTATTGAAGAAGGACATTATATCAGGTAAAACAGAGGGCAAGTAAAAAAGCAAAGGGAGACCCTCCAAAGATGGGTGGGCACAATGGCAGACAATGGGTCTGAAGCAGTCACTGATGATGAGGGCCGGGCAGGACTTGTCCGTACTGAGGGGGGTGTACAGGCCGTCATACTGAGTAGGATGTGATTGGAGAGCTTCTAACAGCAACAATAGCAACTTCTTTGAATTACAAAACAGCGAGACAGAAAAAAATCAAACTCATTGATTGTGAATTTCTATATGGTTTGGGATAAAATGTCTTTCTTATACAGAATTAATATTCAGAACCACAAAAGAAAAATGTGTGAGAGATGACTAGAAAAACCTATATCCTGTATGTTCAAGTGACTCACAGCTAGGCTATTAAAACCAATATACAAACAAACAGTAGAAGGTCTCTTTCAATGCTTTTGGATTGCCTTCTTATAACTATGAAGCATATAATTTTTAATACAATAGAGAATGTATATTTTATATACCTGAATTTATTACAAAAGCTAGGAAGCTCTAAGATATCAATTAATGGCAATAATAGCAGTAAGAATGATAACAAGAAAAATATTCTTTTGGTAAAGCTTCAAAATAACTTCCTATAATGATGAAACTTCATGTTAATTATACATTTTAATTGGGAACTGAACACAGAGTTAATAGATCTTTCACCCAGATGCAGTCTCTGAGCTGCAGAAGATTAGCAGAATTTTATCCATCTCCATTTCTAACTTGAGAAAAACAAGTCACAAAAGATGAATAAACATATAGATAAGCTATTAATAAAAAGTCACTACTCTCAGGGCTTAAGGTGGCTTAGTGGCATATATGTTCGGCTGCTAACCTCAAGAAGTTCAAAACTATCCAGTCATCCTCAGGAGAAAGACTAAGCCTTCTACTCTGGCAAAGGGTTAAGCCTCTAATGCTCAAAAATGAAATTCTACCCTGTCCTGTAGAGTAGTATTCAATGGCAGTGAGTTGGTTTGGTTTGACCATCAAGTTGATCCAATTCCAAGCAATCCAATATAAATCCAGTGTGGTGAATCTTACAGCAGCAGGTAGCCCCATCTTTCTCTGCTGGAGAGATTGCTGGGTTTGAACCAATGACCCTATGATGAGAACTCCAACACCTACCCTAGAATTTTACCACTACTCAGTAGGCAGTAATAGAGAACAGAAAATACATGAATATGTATTATCATATAAATATAATGAGGGGGCAAATGGGCATTATAAAATGGGGAGATGTGTTAATCATCCAAACTTTTCTGGGCAAGAGCATTAAAACTTCAGTTTGGGGTCATGCCCTGTGTCTGAAGACACAGAACACACAAACACTTGATTTGAATATAATTTTCAAAGACTTGAGGGTGAATTCTTAAAATTTCAGTGGCCCACAAAATCTAGCAACTGGTTTACCAATCCTACCTCTTAACCACTTGCCACACTTCTGAAATACAAAATCTCAAAGCAAATAAAAACTGCTGTATAAACTCTTAAAGCAAATAATCATGACTCTCATGACTCTTCTTAGATTTTTCTACTTTCACCAAATACTTTTTACCTGATGGGTTTGGGTAAGAAGGTGGGAGAGGAGACTGATTGTATGATATGATTTGGGGCTGAATGACTGTCAGTCTGCGGATCTAAAGCTAGTCACCCTGGGTGGGTAGAAGAGTACTACCAGCATGAGATGAGTGCTGCAGTGCAGAGTCTTCTTTGGGCCCTGAGATCTCTGTGAACTCAGCTTCGCTGATCCAGGAAACAGCTGTGACACCAGAGGAGTGGCAGAGGAGGAACAGCAGCAGAACTAGGAGCCAGATGATACTTCCCAGCTGACAAGGCAAGGAAGACTACTATGGGAAGGAGATTGGGTTATGCAGTAGGGTGCCCATGGGCACTTAATTGGGGAACCTGTCTTTGCTGACCCAGGGAGCTAGAGCTGAGTGCTTGCAGGCTAAGATGTATGATCTGGTGGGATGCTCTCTGAATGTTCATCGGCAGCCCTCTAAGAGCTGTGTAACAATGCCTGAGCAGGGCAAAGGCCAAGTCAAGTGTAGCTGAGGGCCAGAAAGAAACTTGTCTATGAACACGATAGAGAAGAAATGGAACTGAACAACTGTATCCTGAGCATTCTTGAGCTGCATTTTAACCTCTTAACTTCCCCAATAAACTCCACAAATTAGAGCATTGCATGTGAGGTCTGTGTTGCCATGGTAATAAATTATAGAATCCATCTGAGAAGCATTGGAGGTAGTTGGAGAGTGGATACCTATCTGACCCCTGCCTTGTAGCCATCAGTTTCAGGAGCCAGAGGAGGTCAGGCCCAGTGGTACAGTTTCCATAGCATTCCTTGTATTTTCATAACATACACATACATGAACACACAGGCATATACAAACAAAAAGGAAACCTTTAAATGAAACTACTTTTACTTAGGTTCTACCTTTTCCCATGCTTACTGTCCTCCCTCATCTTTTCCTTTGATATGTATATCTCTGAGTCTTGATAACTTAAACGTTTCCATTTGTTTCCTGATAAAGTATTGTTATGAGAAAACAAAACAATTAAGATAGGCTAACTAAACTAATTAATATCTAATAACATCATCCATATAAGTACTGCTTGAAAAGTTCTGCTCTCCGAGCCAGGGAATATGGCTCTCTGCTCCTACAGAGTTTAATATCTGCCAAGGACCAAGCATATTAAGTGTAATTTGGAAGTGGAAAAATAAACTTACTTTTTTAAAAGATTGGAATGCATTGGTGAAAATATTTAGGTCTAAATCTGGTAGGGAGAAGTGGATTCATGGAGGAATTAATAAAGTATATCTTGAGAGTAGATTACTCACCAATTAGAGGGAAATACGATTTCTTGTCTAGTTGAAAACATGGTCAAATTCATAGATGAAGCCAAGCTTATCTAGTACATTTGGGAAGCGGGATAGTTTTGCATATTGCAGATAAAAAGGAAGTATATATCTATGCATGGTTGGAATAGAAACAAAATGAAGTTTGAATAAACTGCAAAGGGACTTGAATGTTGGATTTTATCCTAGTGTGTCTTATCATAAAGTGGTTCAGAAGCTTACCAATAATTAAAATATATGAAAAGACTAGGGAAAAAGGACTAAAAGCAGTGTGTTAAAAAAAAAACATGATAAACTCATAGCCCACAAATGGACTTCAACTCCATGGGGACAGAAGGAAGTTTGTCACCAGAGGGTTTTCAAGCTGAAATCTTCAAATTGATGTCATCTTTTGCTCATGAAGCGACTGGTTGCTTTGAGCCACTGACTTTGCCTTAGCAGTCTACCACTTTAACCACGGTAAGACCAGCCCTTTTATAGAAACGACAGGGGAATAAAAATCTGAGAAGACCAGACCTTCTAAATGGAAAATAGGCAAATAAAAACCTTAGAAATATTTTAGAAGTTGAGTTAAAAGAAACAGTTGAATAATCATATTTGAAAGAATGAAGGAAAGGTCAAGTAGCATTCACCAGGCATCATAAAAATGAAAATACTTGTAAAATATGAGTCAAACTATGAGTCTAGAGATTGTGCTGCATAGTCCAAACAATTTTTCAAAAATATTGCGATGGACCATTCTCTTTTTGACCAAGGCTCCTCTAAATCTAGAAAAATACAACTTGTGTGATGAAACATGACAAATTGGCTATGGTCTTGCTTTTCTTGGAGAATGTTCCCCAAGAACATTTGCAATCTTATGTAATCGAAAGACTGGCTGCCGGGAAGAGGAGAGGGGCATCCTGGTTCTACAAGGAGAGTTGATGACCAACAGCATATGCGAAATAGTTCACCCTCTGTGAATGATTGGCACTGTGGAGAGAGTTCATACAGAATAAACTGGAATGGGATTCTTTAATTAAACCAACATTTAAGAACTAGGTCAAGGGGACTGAATGGAAAGATATAAAGAAAAAGCAAGTATTAAACAACAGTTACAGGGATAGAATGTGTTATCATAAAAGACAAGTTAGGAAAGGAATTTCAAGGATAGATTATGCAAATATACAAGTCAAGTAGATGTAGGAGAACATAGGTATTAAGCTACAAGTGATCTTTGAGTAAACGGTTTCAACAGAGTAGGCATGGTGACTGGGCTATGGAAGAAGTGGGGTGTGTAAATGTGAGATGGTAAACAGAATGTTCTTTACGGATTATATATCTTACAAATAAATAGCAGGTAAGTAGCAAAGGAAAAAATGAAGTGAAAAACCTAATCATTACTTCAGCAAAGAATGGCTACAAAACAAATCCAACTTTTGAAAAACAAAGCAAAACAAAATACAAAACTGAAAAACACACTTTATTGAAATACCTCTGGGCACATTTGTTGTCCCCTGTGGCTGCTTTAGAGTTACAGAGTTGACTGATTGTGACAGGGCCCAGAGCCCACAAAGACAATACTACTGACTAGCTAGGCCTTTCGTAATACGTTTCCTAACCTCTGCTCTAGACTGAGGGAAAAGGAGACGATTAACTATGACAACCTAATTAGTAATTAATTATAATTAATATAATTAACATACAATTAACAATGATAGATCATCTTGGAGAACCAAGGCAAGGTATCCAGTTACGAAAAGAATGATCTGTAATCCAGAAGCATGATTCTATCCCTCTCTATATTCTGCCCTGCTTACTAACCTCTAACCATAAAATGTCCAAAGCCATTTTAGAGTCTAGCTATTGGTAAATGCCTGATAGAGTATAGGGAAAATACAAGGTGGTAGACAAGAAAACTATATAATAAGGTAGAAATTGCTCTAGGAGGTAGTGCTTACAAAAAATGTAAAATGTGCTGAAAGAAAAAAATATGAAAGAGCTCTTATTTTAGATATTTTAAGTCATATTGTATACTATTCACAGTATCTTATTCACTCACCTTACCATGAAACAAGCACTGGAAAAGTCATCATTCAGCAGCAGAATAAGAGCGTTAACTCAACTGTCAACTAAACTGAATGGTGGGGCAGGTTGTAGTCTAAAAAGGATAGATTGCAATTTGGGAATTTTTTTTTGATTAATCCAGGTTTGTATCACTAGACCTCGAATTAATAATCCTGTGATCTTAAGTAAATTATGTGTTTTTTTGTGGGCCTCAGTACCCCCATGTTCAAGGTGGGGGTAATAACATGATTGCAAGGTTGTTCTGAGGATTAAATGAGATGAAGTGAGGAAAGGAGTCTGCCACTATCTTTCTCTCTAGAACGATCACTGTCAGAAGGGTGAAGCTCGAAGGACTAATGAAAGGGGAGATTAGGGGTAGGAACATAATGTCAACTGCCCTCTGGACTCTCACCCACTAATTTATGCCGAGGAAACGTAAGTTCTTCTCTTACTGTGCTATGATTAAAAAATAATTCTACCAAACAGCTATGGTTAAAAAGTATCAGGTTCTCATTTACTGGGTGTGATCTAAGAGAGTAACAACGACCCAAGGCCACTACATTTCAGGCATGTCTAACACATAAGGGCCCTCTCTCGGGTTTCCCAGACTGTAAATGTGATGGGAGCAGAGAGCCTTCATGCTTCCCTTGAGGAACATTTGCTGAGCTTAAACTGCGCTGTGTATCTTCGGCTATCAGTCTGTGATGGTTAGAGTTCTTATCAGCTAGATACTCCTGAGTGAAGGTCAGGTTGGTGCCCAGTCTGTGAATCAGTTCACCACCTGTTGATACCTTTACGGGGGTAGCCCTGTGTCGGAGAGATCCTGAGCAGAGCAGAGTTCTCTTTTGCCCCTTCTCTTTCTGCTGCTGGAAGGAGCCTGCATCCTTTGTCTGGCCTATCCATCTCCTGTCGGGTCACCTGCTGATCCCATGAGCTGTCGGCGGACTGCTGACCTTAGATTTCTTTACATCTACCCACGAGCCCAGAGCCCACCTGCTGCATCCTCCTGCCTCCTGTTCCTCAGAGAACCCTTCAGGTCCTATCTGATGGATAGACTAGAATAGACCTGAACTTACCAACGTCTACCACTGTGTAATCCATTTATTGATAGAAATCTCTGTCCACATGTCTATATCTATAAACATATATGTGTTACTGGTTTAGATCCTCTAGAGAACTCAACCTCACACCCAGGTTCAACACTTCCCCCACATCCCCATCTGAGACCCACTGGGCCTGGCCCATAACATGCACAATAATAGTTAACATTGTTACACTCATTATGCGCTAGGCATGATGTTATTATAACAATAACAATGTTTCTATTGTTAGGCACATCATGTCTTTTCCACATGAGAGTGATACAATGATAGGAATAGAACAAAATACTGCCTGGCCATGCATCTGCCTCATCAGTGTTGTGGTGTTTGAGAGACCATTGTGACAGGCCCTATGTCAATCTATTGAGAATGTTGTCCTTTTTCTGCTGGCTCATATGTATTATACACACATATGTATACTTAAATCATTTTATTGGGGGCCCGTACAACTTTTATCACAAGCCACACATACATTCATTGTGTCAAGCACTTTTGTACATTTGTTTCCCTCATCATTCTCAAAACACTTACTTTCTTTTTGAGCACCTGGTATCCGCTCCTCATTTTTTCTCTCCCTTCCTGCTCCCCCCTTTCCTAAGAACCCTCGATAATTTATAAATTATTATTATTTTGTCATATTTTACACCACCCTTCACCCACTTCTCCACTGTCTGTCCCCCCACAGGGAGAAGGCTATATGTACATCCTTGCAATCTGTTCTCCCTTTCTATCCCACCTTCCCTTCACTCTCCTATAATCACTCTTCTCACCATTTTTCCTTAGGGTTCTTCTGTCTTGGATCCCCTGTGTTTCCAGTTCCTATCTGTACCTGTGTACATCCTCTGGGTCAGCTGGATTTGTAAGGTACGATTGGGATCATGATATTGGGGGTGGGGGAGAGAGGAAGCGTTTAAGAACTAGAGGAACATTGTATGTTTCATTATTGCTACCCTGCACCCTGACTGCCCATCCCTTTCCTGAGCCTTCTGTGAGGGAATGTCCATTTGCCTACAGATGGAATTTGGACCCCTATGCTACACTCCCCCTCATTCACAATGATATGATTTTTGTTCTTTGATGCCTGATAGCTGATCCTTTCAACATCTCTTGATAACCCAGGCTTCTATACTTCTTTCACATGGGCTTTGTTGCTTCTCAGCTAGATAGTTGATCGCTTATCTTTAAACCTTTAAGGCTATCCCTTGAGAGCTGGGCACCATCAGCTTTCTTTGCCACTTTTCATTATTTACCTGCTTTGTCTTCAGTGATCTCTTTGAAGGTGAGCATTAGAACAAAGTGTTCTTGTATTGGGGGATTACTTGAGTAGGGGCCCAATGTCCACGTTTCCTTAATGTTAACCCGATAAATATATGTGCATACATCTATTTCCCCTTTGTTGTGACCCTCTATTTAAAAAGCCTAATGTGTCAGAATCTACTTGGTGGCAATGGGTTTGGTTCCTCCTGATGACATATCCAAAGTGCATCCCACCATCTTTTCTTCTAAGGAACCTTCTATCTGTACTTGTTCCAGAATAGATTTGTTTGTTTTTTTTGGCCCATGGAACTTTTAATAGTCTATAAGACAATTAAATGCATTGCCTCAATACACCATTTTTACTCCAGTTTCCCTCACTCACTTCCCACCTTTTACATGCATGCGATGTGGTTGAAAAGAACATGGTTTAAGCAAGGCACACTTGAGTCCTCAAATATTTGCTTTTAAATGATTTAAAGAAGCCTTCTGCAGCAGATTTGTCCATGTAACACATCATTTGATTTCTTAATGGCTGTTTACATGTACATTGATTGTGTATCCAAGTAAAATAAAATCCTTGACCAACTTCAATCTTTCCTCCACTTTATCATCATGCTGTCTGTTGGTTCACCTTGAATATTTTGGTTTTCTTTACATTGAGCTGCAATCCACATTGAAGGCTGCAGTACTTGATCTTCATCAGCAAGTGCTCCAACCCCTCCTTATTTGCAGCAAACAAGGTTGTGCCCCTGCACATTGCTGGTTAATGAGCCTTCTTCCAATTCTGATGCTGCATTCTTCTTCATATAGTCCACCTTCATTTGGCTCATTTGCTTAGCATTTGGGTTGAATTAGTACAGTGTAAAAGTACAACCTTGAGACACACTTTTCCTGATTTTAAACTATGCAGTGGCCCATTGTTCTGTCTATAAGAATGCCTCTTGGTTCACACACTGGTTCTTCACAAATACAATGGAATGATCTGGGATTCTTCTTCTTTCAAATGTTATCACAGCGTCTTCAGATCCACATAGGTGAGTCCCTTTGCATAGTTGGTAAAAGCCAAATGAACAACATTTCGGCATTCTCCACTTTCAAGCAAGATCTTTTTGATATCAGCAAAAAGATGATGTTCATGGTGCCACAGAGTCTTCCAAATTTCTGGCAATTTCTGATCAATGTGTAGCTGCAACTGATGTGAATTGTCTTCTGCACTTTACTTGCATGTGATACTAATAATGTTGATCACCAATTGCTGTATACTCTTGGGTTTCCTGTTGTGGCACAGGACACATATGGATCACTCTTAGTTGGTTGGCCACTTAGCCTTCTCCCAAATATCTTGACATAGACAAGTGAGTACTTCCAGAACTCCTTCAACTAATTGACACATCACAATTAGTATTTCTTCCATTCTTGGATCCTGGTTTTCCACAAAGGCCTTTAGTGTAGCTTGGACTTGCTTGTTAATACTATCCCTTCTTGAACATGTGCTACTTCCTGAAATCGTTAGAAGTTGATCTGTTCTTTTGGCTACAATGACTGTGTACTCCTCGCACACGCTTTTGATGTTTCCTGCATCATTCAATATTTTGCCCATATATTCCTTCAGTAATGTAACTCGAGGCTTGAAGTTTCCCCCAATTCTTTCACCTTGTGATATACTGAGTTTTCTTCATTTTGACTAACTATAGGCCTTTGCCTATTCCTTTATAATTTTTAACTCTGCCTTCTAATGCTGCTTTAGAAATGTTCTGTTGATATAATAATAGCTAACATTTACTTCATTTTCTATGGGCCAGATACTGTTTCAAGTCCTTTTATTCCTCACCACCTTATGGTTGTCCTTGTTTTCCGAATAAATAAGTAAGTGAGAGATTAAATACCTTGGCCAAATTGACACAGTTTATAAGTGTAGGTAATCTGGCTATGAAGCTTTGATCTTGCTGTTACCTTAAAAACTTATCAACTTAATAGTACCTCCTAGACCTTTAGAGAGATTGCTGCCTGGATATATACATTAGTAGGTTTTCCCTAGGTTTCTTCATAGAAAGCTTGACACCCTAGCTAACAAGACAAAGTTGCAGATGGCTTAAAAGTAGATTTATTTCATTCTGACTTTGCAACATGGGATTTTTAAAATGAGGATTCAAACCTTAAAATTCCCTTCTTGTCATGCATGGTCTCCAGGAACCCTAATGGACTCCTATATCCCATATACATGGCTTCTAAATTTCAACCATGGCCCAGATCTCACTCTTGAACACCAGAACCTACTCCAGTTTCTCCAATAGACAGGTTCACTGTGTGCACACAGAATTCGCAGATCTCCCAGGCCTTCTAGTTAGAAGTAAAACACTCATGCTTGACTTCCCTCATTGCCCTATCTTCCATTGGTAATAAAGTTCCCCAGTTCATCCTTTGTTCATTGTGGTCTAATTTCTCTTCATTCTAAAGATATGGCTGTTGGCCAGTTCTCATTTCATCTCTTTTCAATAGTTTCATTTGTCTTTTTAGAGGGAGGGTTAAATTTTTAATGAATGTAGACGTCAATGTTTTTCACGTATTTTGGCCTGCTTACAAACAATGCATAGAAAAATTAGTTTCCCTAGTTTTGTAATACAAACTCAGGAGCATCGTACAAGGTAGCCATAATCACCCCGTAAACGTTTTTATTCTTTCCTTCTATTTACTGTCATTTGCTACATGCAAATTTACCTCGGGTGCCATGTTGGTAGAGGGGTTAATGCACTCCCCGATCATTCAAAAAAAAAAAAAAAAGAACAGTGGTCAAACGCAAACCAATCTGTCCTGGAAGAAGAACCATCAGAATTCTCCTTAGAGGGAAGGATGGCAAGACTTCGTTTGACATATTTTGGTTATGTTATTGGGAGAGACCAGTTCCTGCAGAGGAACATCATGCTTGGCAATATGGCAGGACATCAAAAGAAGCCCATCGACGAGATGGACTGACACAGTGACTGCCACTATAGGCTCCCAGGAGTGCACCTGCAAGCAGCCTGAGGATGCGAGGGCCAGTGTTTCCTCTGTTGTACAGAGGATCACAATGAGTGGGAACCCACTTGACAGCACTCAACAGGGGCAGTCACAGCTGCCCTTGCCAGTCTTCCCATCTCAGTCTTCCATTCTTGGGTAAAATGCCATGTTGATTTGGCAATGCTGCTAGGCTTATGCAATCTTTGACGTGTTCCCCTAGTCTCAGTATTTAGTACTGGTGTATATCACTGTGTGCATTTTTCACACAAAATTACTGTTATGAGTATAATCATTGCATTGCATGGCCTTCAGGGATTAGAATGATGCATGGTCATACAAAGTGATGTGACCAAGTATTTGAGAACTTAAAAGGACAGTGTATAGCTCTCTCATGGTAAATGTCTAGTAAGAATCATGGGATTTATCTCATGCTGTATCAAAACTGTTTGACCAAACAAACTAAACGTTTTACTTATGTGTTAATTTTCTACTAAGTTAAGGTGGTCTTTTTCTTTTTTCTGTTCATAAGCCTTGTACTGTACTTGGTAAAAATATGCCATCAGTATATGAGAAAAGCAGCAAATAAGCAAAATGTTAAGCGAGTGACAAAATGTACCCTACTACATTTTCATGAGCCATTGGTGAATCACTACTTTCTTAAATAGTACCTGTTTTAAAAAAGTTACCTAAAATTAGTATCATACTTTCTATTAATATTTGCCACAGGAATGTGATGTTTCAAACATATTACAAGCAATATTCATTATTAAATCCTTATAATAAACAAAACTTATTAGAATGTGTATTGTGGATATGACTAACAATCCCATTGTAAGAGCACTGCAAAAGATATTCTCAAACCCCAAACTCACTGTCTTTGGGTCGATGCATTGTGACTCAGTGACCGCCTCTTCCAGAGGGTACAATTGCCCCTGTTAGTTTCCGAGGCTATACTCTTCATCAGAGCAGAAAGGCCCATCTTTATCACTTGGAGCACCTGGTGGTTTCGAACTGCTCTCTGTTTGGTTAGCAGCCATGCACAACAACTTTGTCACAAAGGGCTTTGAATGTTTGAAGTCCCTATATTCAAACACTGTTTTAAAATACCCGGTAATCCAATACCACAAGCAAATGGCTCATGGTTGAAATCCTGCCACTTACATTCTTGTTTGGAAAACTCCATTAACAGAGTTTATGCCAGGATTGACCTAAATGAAATCCTCTAATTGTTAGAGGACACAGACTGATTTGAAGATGTAAGGTTTCACTGTGGTTTTCTTATATTGAAGATAATCAGACATGGCAGTTCTTGAAATGGTCTCAATAACTACAGAAAGGGATGTTTTGATGGGCTCTTTTTCTTCTTCTAGTTAGGAATACATTATTTATCTTTTTTTTTTTTTGGTGGGCATCACTGCCTCTGGTGGTCGTGGGCGCTACCCAGTGCCACTCCTGAGAGCCGCCGCTGGATTTGCACCACCAAGCCCACGGCCTGCAGTCCCGCACTCAACCACTTAGGCCACCGGGGCTCAGCCCAATTATTTATCTTTTCATGGCATTCTTTTCCTTCTCCTTCTCCTCCTTTTTTTTTTTTAAGTCCCAGCGTAGTCTACCAAATCCAAACCAATCCACTGCATCTAGTCCATTCTGACTTTGCAGTGATACTAAAGGTTCAAGAACTGCTTCTTAGGGTTTCTGATATGTTGAATCTTCAAGAGAGCACTCGGTCTCCTCTTTCTCACTGAGTAGCTGATAGGCTTGAATCACAGCCCCACACTTAACCACTCACCATGCCAATGGGGCTCCACAGAAAGTGATGCGGGTATGCCTCACATCCGTGACCTAGCATAAACATGCTCCGATGTCGGTCACATGGTGGCTTTGTGGAGTTATTAGTACTAATTCTTGGTTGCTTTAGAATATCATATCCCACCCCCCTTTTTTAAACAAACATAATGGTTGACGTACATTTTCTCTTTTGTGTAAAGTCACTAAGTTAGATTAAACTGTTTGCTATCAGACTTTTACACTAACAAACACCTGCTTTCCATGAGGGATTTCGAAACAGTGGCATGAATGACCCACTACACCATGGCTTGTGTCTAGTAAATATGTGAACGGGCATCCATGAAGACAAATGACATTAAATAAAATGTAGTTTTCTTTGCCAAGGTAAGCAAAGAAAATGCTCAAACACAAAACATTTGAACAACAAATCAGACTCTGAAAGAATAAAATGAAATAAAGGATTATCTATCACAAACAAAACACGCCAACTACTCATTCTATCAATATATATTCATTGAGGGTCTCCTTTGGACCAGTTGCAAATAAAACTAAGAAAAACTTAAATAGAAAGAGGAAATATAATCACTGTAGCCATCACAAAACTGACAATTATGGACAACCGGCTTGGCTCTCTGAGAGTCAGAAAGAGACCATGTAGTCTTCAACCTTCAGCTCCTCGATCTGTTTATGTTCTTCCTGGAGATTTTCAAATCCCTCCTCGCAAATCTTAGCCTGGCAGTTTCTGCACTTTGCCCAATAAATTAAACCTCCACAGTATTATCTCCCATGATAAAAAACGGAAATCAAATTGGAGAAAAACACCCTTCATGCTGACTTCTGGCATCTTAAGATTTAATGGCCTCTCACGTCGTCCTGGTGTCTGTCTCTTAGGAGAGATCATGCACGTGAAGATAGACAAAAGTGTAGGTTCAGTTATATCAAAATGTGATTTATGCCAAAATAGAGCTGGGAGTGTCAACAATCGGAAAATAAATGGCAAGTTCTTAACTCCTCAAAAGAGGAGTGACTTTTGTAATTAACTACCTTTTAGTTTTCCATGACAGTGTGCAGCCCAAAGCCTTTCTGCCGCCTGCACATAAAGCGTTTTTATTTTTCCTCTAGCACACCCCAGGAAGCTAATAAAATGCTTTAAACTCTACAGACCAAAACATAGCTTCGTGTTGTTACCCTCCCAGCATATTTTTGGCATGATATGACTTTTGCCATTAAAAAAAAAAAGAATTAAATTGAAATGCCGCTGACAGAATTTCAAGTAAACAAAGCATCAACAGAATGCACGAGGGGCTCTGTGTGCCAGTAGCCCCAATAGACAGTCATCTGCAAATGGACAACTTTCATTCGATTCCTGGCACCATTGGCCGTGCTGAGAATTCTCCTATCTCTTCACACCAGGGGTTTGCTCTTTTAAGCATTGCTCCCTGAAGGGAAGGAAAAACGAGAGAGAGAGGATTTCCAATGACCCTGCACAGATGCATGGATATGTCAATGGTGAATATTGGTTCGGCTTTGAAACAGGGAATCCTGCAGTGGTCTCGCCTCTCCGGTCCTTCTGCAGGAGCGTGAGTGTCACAGAAGACTTGTGTGAGCAGGGACCATGGATCTCTACCAGCCCCAGAAAGAGACTTAGGAAGTAAAAAGACAGATCTTTGTGTGTGTGTGTGGGGGGGGGGGGGGGGGGGGGGGGGGAAGAGGGAGAAGACAAAATGCATTTTAAAAATTCATGATAATTTAAATGTTTGGGAAATTCAATTCTTGAGAGACCAGCAAGAGAGTAATAATGCTTGTGTTAGTGGGACTTACATTTAAAACTTGAGGCTCTCGAAGGTAAATTTGAAATCACTAATTGCTCAGAGAGCCAATTAGTCATGTGGTGACCATCTGACAGATTTTGAAGAACAATTAAATACTGCATTGAGCAATATGCATTTCAAATTCTCCGATTCTCTTCCCTGCTACCATTATAATGGAAGAAGCATACCCAGACTCCACCTAAAGGAAGAAATATCAATTCCTTTTTGTTTGCAAGATGAGCATCTCAGGTTACTAATCTTATAACCATGTAGATGCAAAATTTCTGCCTGAGTAACTGAAGAGCATGCATTTATTTTCACAAGCTTTATGGTTAGTTTTCATTCAGCTCTCAATCAATCAATTATGCTGTGACATGATGTAATTTCCTAATCATACTAATATTCATGCTTTTATCACTATCAAACCTAGAGCACATACATTTCAATGAGACAGAAGTCTAATTATTTAAATATGTTAGAGCATATTACATCTCGAAGGCTGTTTCTTTTATGAGTTTTTCTCCCCTAAAAAAAAGCAGAAAAGAAACCTAATTTAATTGCCAAGAGAAAAGTATATTAAACAGCATAATACCCCTCTAGAAAGCAAAAGTGATTTTTTTACAGACCCCAATAAGTACAGAAATTTTGTGAATCATCACTTAAAAATATTGCTTTCTGCTTCTTACTAAGAATAGCAAAATAGCACTTATGACACAGAAAGAAATAATAAGTTAGGACAAAAACAAATAAAAAACAAAGTGGAGAGAAAATCCTTCATGAATATTTCAGTTTGCCTGACCTGAGAAAAATTATTATAGGACTAATTAGGAAATTCTAAACTTCCCTAAATATAATTAAGTGCTATTTCCTATCTCCAGCTTAGTTTTCAGGGTGGTTTTTTTTTCTACATCTAAAGAAAATTCTTCACTTTCATTTTGATCATTTTAATGCTATCATGACAACTGCCAATGAAAAGATTATAATTCATTCAAGCAAAAACACTTCTCTGATGCACTTTATATTTATAGGTTCTATTGTGTTAAAAGTAAGTAAATCTTCTATTTACTATAGGTTACATATGGAAAACATATTTGCTCCCTCAGGTCTTTACAAGGAAAAAAACAAAGTCATATGCCACAATTATCCCATTCTTCAGTGCACTGAGGCAAATAGTCCACTCAAATCTGGCATTAGCTCCTCAGACACATTTGATTTAACACAGAGTGTTTTGATGAACCTTTTCAAGATGGTCCAGAAAAATGCCATTGCTTTCTTCACTGTTAACAGACACGGGAAACAGTCCCACCACAGTCAAAATAAAGACATAATGAAATATCGGGAAGGCACTATTTTTCAAATCTGACAAACTTTTTTCTTTCAGTAAAGTATTTCTGAAACAATTTTATTGGGATATATTCAACATACCATACAGTTCAATCATTCAATCATATCAAGAAGAATTGTACAATCATTACCAAAATATACTCTGCAGTTGTCCATTTTCCCCTAACCTCCCCTGGCATAGTCCCAAAAAACACTGATCC